>JBBPRH010000120.1:0-57834 GCA_038092915.1 Boletus pseudopeckii
GTGCAGAGAAAGCTCAGAAACCCACTGACGAACCAGCGAATTTCCGACCATAATTACATGGGGAAGGTCATCAATCATAGTCCACCCTGCAAAGCACCTATTGTTCTCTATGGCCGGCGAGAAGGATGGGAAACTCACTGAAAAGTCAAATTTTACCACAATCGCAGATCCTTTCATGGATTGGCTTCAGGTGAGTTTACTCAGCCACGAAAAAATGCCTGGATCCTAGACTGAGATGCAGGCATCATGGCAGCGGTGAAACAATATTGCTTAGGTCATTGCTTGGAATTGGCCCATTACAGTCCTAAGTGAGGGTTTGATGGTTGGCCAAAAATGTAATAGTAATATACATTAGATTCACCGTGCACATCTGTTTAACATGCCTTGGAACCATTCTTATACTATCACATCAGGTATACAAGCGATCCTCTTTGTGATGACAATTGTGACCATCCCCAGTGAGTCAAACTCTGAATGATACTCTCAATCACGGCCTGCTTGTAGCATGAGCATTTTCTTCTCACTACATTTCAATCAGTCAGATGCAATATGAATAAATGTATTTTGTGAACATTACCTTGAGAGCACACACTGGAACACTCTGGGGATGCAGAGATCCTGTGCGACTTGGATGCAAGCCGAGGGGGTAGAGGTGGTGTCCTAGAGGCAATTGGGGCCATTGAAAGTGACCTGTACCATGAAAACAACAGTGAAAATGGCGGATTGGACCAGAGGAATATGTGTGTATATTTTACCATGTTCTTGTGACCCTGCTTGCCCGTGAAATATAGATCCGTCAACGGAGTTCCTTGTGTTGTTGCGCGCAACATTGCAGAGCAGCTTTTAACTCTTGATGGTCCTTGAGCCATTATGATCCCATATACTACTTTCCTGATAAATATCCTGAATGTTTCAATGCTTCGTTAAACTTTTGCAAATGGTTAAAAATTGCACTCAAAGCACATTCTGAATATTGCTTTGAATGTCAAACTGAGTTCTCTGGATCTGTCATGTATGATGGTGTAAATATATACATATCTTATTATGCCACACAAGTTGCTGTGGTGAAATCAACTGAAAGGTTTCCGAGTTTCTTCTCACGAGTCAGGGAATTGGCGCATGCTTGCACCGGCCCACTGCGATCTCATAATGTGTGTGTGCTGCAGATTAATTGTGCAAAATGACCCCCATACCAAAAGGTTAAGAAATGAAAAAGGTTAGTTAAGCACAGTTAACCGCGGTGTCGGATTCCTGCTCTGGGCCATTATTTGTGTCACTCATGATGTATTCACAGGCTAAAGAATTGTTGGCTCGGTGTCTTGCTGAATTCATGGGACAGATACACTCAGCCTTCATTTCGGTTAATCCATTTATGGATTTTTTCTTCTTGGTATCCTTGACTGGGTCAACTCTGGATCCATCATCCCACTTGTTTCCTAAAGACGTACAAGCAGCGGGTACAACTTGACTCGAACCTTGCCGCCAACAAGATTTCGAGATAGGACATTGTGAGGGAAGCAAAGATACATACTCGAGCGATGCATTATGTGTCATCCATGTCAGGTCTCATCACTGCATAGCTAGATGTGCCATCATGCATGCCTGGGCTGAACTCAACTTTAATGAGATTTGTAGGTACTATATTCTGCTCTTGTGTTCCTATTGACAAGCACTACAGTCTCTGCCCTCAGTATCTTCCACCCATCCTCCTGACAACGAGGCTCCACCTGTCCACCTGCCCACGTCATATTGCAATTGCCTGGTGCATTACAAGTGACCTCCCACCCAACGGCACATCCAGAGGAAATTCTGGATATTTGGGAGTCATCGCACCAGTGAGAGCAGATGTGACTGATATCGAGGAGGGGCCTTTTTTGATAATGGCTCCAGGTATATGTGTGTGAGTACATGCCCTTTCCCAATAGACAAATGAATGCAACTCATCTAATATATTGTCATAGTGAGTGGTCGCAAAATCCATTGCACAATGACAGGTTTGTTGATCCTCAACTTTGTTGTCACTCACTCATCACACCTTATAGGATAATTTATCTCGCGTAAAAAATGCAGTACCGTAACCGTCCACATAAAGACATCCCGCATACAGGGCAAGGTGCTACTGATTCAAGGGAAGTGAATCATGTATGTACTGCTGAAGGTAGTCTCCGTCATGACAGCTCATTTCTGGTTAGGTGCAAATAGTGAGCAATCTGTCTCAACCCTCAGCTGGAAGGGTGCATGTAACAGCCTGCGTCCTTTCCTTTAAACTCACATTATTAGACTCTCAATGGTTTTCGTCAGTGACGGTCAGGCCCTGCTTTTGTTTCACTTAGATTACCTGCATGGATGTGTGTTTGCTCAGGATGCAGAAGATGGGTAAATTGATTGGATCAGGTGGTTCAATATAATATGAGCATGTGGACATTGTTCATATGATCATTTCAGTTCACTGTATGGCCTTGCAACATTACTATGGGTTGTGATAAGCCTGGGGGTATTCACTCTGTGGTCACTAAGAAGTTTAGATGTATGCTGACTCTGTGGTTTGGATTGGGGGGATGACATTTGGAAGTTCATTCAAGCCACTTCCAATGTAAAGAATATGAAGCACTGAAACTAGGATGTGCATTGGGCTCTTGCGTTCAACCTCCTGTTGTGACACTTTTCTTGTTTGTTAGGGCCTTGTTATCCCACAACCCAAGATATTGCTTCAAAGATATGAGCAATAATGTGATAAAAAATGGATTATATAACATTATATAGCATTATTATGGTCTTCTTGTTCCAGTGATGAAAATGCCATTCTGCTCCCTGCCGTCAGGCCCAGAGCTCTACCAGAGGCAAAAGAAGACCCTGACAAGCACACCGCTGATGGTGATGGCGCCATGACATACATCAAGGGCAAACTGATGCTTCACATTCGTGAGTACACGTTTCCCACTTTTACAACATTTCTCACCCATCGCTCTGGAATCAGCGGCTGGCAAGGTCTTGAAGTACAAGCATGCGTGATGACCCCTGTGCCTTGGCCTGGGAGTATAGTTTTTTCTATCTAGCGTTATCTACAGATGTAGTTCAGTAAGGACCTCCGTGTGACCTCTGTGCTACCTCGTAGAGACGGGCCCCATGTACCCACACATCATAGTCATCCCATATAGAGTGTGCCAATCTGATACTTCAAACCAGGTTAGCTGAGGTTTCTGACCAGTCTCTGACCAACACAAGGAATGGTAAAGTTATTTTCTCCATTTGGACCCAGATCCTGCAATCGCAGACCACAAATAACCCACAAAAGAGATGTCAAGCGGTTACATTATAAGTCTGCTGAGCAGATCCAGGCCCATCGCCATTCAGGTAGTAAGCGAGTCATGGCATCATAATCAATTCAGTGGAGCATGCAGCATTCAGGGGGTTTGATCAGCAATTACAAACCTTGGGGTGTGAGTGTATGGGCAATTCAGCGGGCTCATTGTAGAAATCCCCACAGGGTCGAAAGAGAGGGGAAAAGGGGAATTTTGGGATTGACTGATGCAAGCGGAGGGTGGGCCATTCAGCAGCATTGTAAATGATCTAGGAGCACTGTGGTGGGTGTCCCAGGAAATTCCCATCCTCAGATAAAACAGGAATTGGTCAGGTGTTTTTGAGACAGAATTTAATGTAAGGACAGACCTGACCATGGGCTGGATTAGATTGTAAAACAGGGAAGCGGTGTGTCAGCCTTTCCAGGCCTGCATTAATCTCGCACAGCTATCTCCATATACCTCTGCTCTGCCTCCATTCAAATCTGTCTCCCCTTCCTGACTTGATTTTGAATGCCATACTCAGGGCCAAAACTTTTGGTCGATCTTCGCCTAGTTATTTCTACCAGCCATTCAAACTGTCATCTTGGGAAAATTGCCCCCATCTAGTTGATCCACCCAATCTGGAAGGATAGTGAATCAACTATTGCTGTGTCACTGGACCCAATTCATCCATCGAGACCCTTGATACTCTACCAGGCAGGCACCAATGTCTATCTGTTTACTACCTGGGCACCCTAGCACCACTTCACTGCCTTGGTCACCTTGGATGCGTCACTGACACATCAAACTTGGCTCGACCTCTGCATACATTTGCCATCCATCTCGTCCGCGATCTCTATGTGCCCTTGTCTGCCATAGACATAAATGAGCAGACTTGTATTCATCTAGCTGCAGAGCATGGCAAATACATCAATGGGTGCTTTTCTTGATTGCGACACAACAGAGTCTTACTGGAGCCTGCGCGACTTGTGACTTGCAAGGGAAACATTCATTGCTGCTCCCTCCTCGCATATTGAGTATTTGACGATTTACGGTTGGCATGGATAGACTCACCGCATTGGAGGTGGAGAAACAACCCTTCCGAGTGGCTTTTATAACCTAAGTTTAGTTCAACCTGCCCCTCTCTTCCCTGTCCGACCATGCAATTTGCCCAAGCACTCCTACACCCTTCTTCCCATCGCACGGTTCGTGTGAAGTGGGTTCCTTCTAGGCAATTTCCAATATCTTTCCGCTGACTATCAATCCAATCATGGCCACATGGAATTCGCATCCGTCTTTCAAGTCCCCACCTCTTCGCTTATTTCCACAGCCAAATGGATGGTGCAGCCAGGGCAAGTACTTCAGGATCCAGCCAGTCACAGTGTGTTGACACTTTGGAGTCACTTAGCTGCATTGACATCATCTCGGTTTCCCTCTGCTCCAAAGTAGCTATGTGGCTTCCTGCAGGTGCAAGATTCTAGAATCCTCTAAGTAAAGCCCTGGCTGGAACATTCTGGGCATTCCGTATGTCTCACACCTTCAAGATTATACTGCAATTATCCCCTTTCCGCTGTATTTTTTCTCTCTTCGAAAGCATGGCGATGAAGATGCAAACGCTCATTCTTATTGCCCTTTTGGATCACCCAGAGGACATATTTGCCAATGAATCTCAAACAGAATTCTGGCATCTCACGGAAAGGCTATTCCAGGAGCCAAATTCCATCCTCTCTGATGCCAAGCGGAAGTCCATCAATGCCATGACCTCTGCGCTTCAAAATGCCCAGAGTGGAAGGGCCAAACAGCACATCATTGAGAGTGGACAGCATCCAGCTGGCTATGCAGCGCTTTTCTGGCATGCTGCCTACAAGTTCAACCCAGACATGTACCTCTGCATTCAGAAGGCCCTCAAAGATGAGGAGTTGTCTCTATATGCTCTCATTTGGAGTTGCAAGCGTAACCTTGATGAGTTTCCTCTGTGGTCTGATGCAGACGGAGCCATTGACACTATTGCATGCGTAGTCTTTGGTGAGAACTGCCTGGCAAATGCGCGGGTTGTCAGGAAGTTCAAAGAGGCCGTAACCACTCTGATCCACCATAAGTGGGAGCGCCAGCAGAAGAGGTACTTATGGGCAGTGAAGACCCTTGCCCACAAGAAGCTCATGGCTGAAAGTGCATTTGCTGGTCAGTTGTCGCATTACATGCCTGCTGGAAATTGACCCTGTGCCATAGCTGTCGAGAAAAAGGAAGAGCTGACTATCTCAGAAATTCAGATTGGGATCAGGGCTTTAAAAGCCTATAAAGACACAATATATTGGTTTCTGAAGGAGGAAGAGGCAGAGGGTGGAATACATGAGATGATGGGAGAGCTCGAGGCCATATTGCAGACAGCAATCATAATGTTGAGGAAACTACCACCGAACAGCACCATGCTTTCTGAGGAGGCTACAACAGAGCTGCACACCAGTGGGTCTCAACTCATCAATGTATAATTCCCTATGGCTGAGCCCCATGCATAAAGCTTTGCGGAAAGCATCTTATGGCGCATGTCAAACACATTGCAGCTGCTGCAGCTGGTGCTATTGAAGAGATCTGGGCCACCTATGTGCAACTATTTGGCCTCCAAGCTTCCAGTGACGGACACCTGTAATGTGTTCTCAATTCCGAGGTTGGAGCACAAGAGGCATGGAAGGATCTCACAGATTTAGGGGTTGCAAAGTTTGTGCAACACTCTGAAGAAGCGTTGTCCTTGCTCTTGAATTTTCCAGATGGATGTCCTCCGTTATTTGCCAAGTTTTGGTCTGCTTCAGGTTTGTGTACATGGAATGCAGGCAATATCCAGCAGTTTGTGTTCAGAAACCCCGATATGCAACCACTTCATCTTCTCTGGCACCAGCTTGTCAGTGTCACCTCCATCGTTGACAAGGTGTTTTCTGCTGAGTTAGTGGAGGCTGAGCTCCCAGGCATCCTCGTTGCAGATGCAGTCAGGGTAGGCAAGACAGCCCTCATGATGGGGGTGGTTGCATTCATCATTGACACATTCTATGCTCAAGAGGCAGTGGCAGGTAGGGTTGGAGGAAAGCCACTTCACCAAAACCTGCTGGGCACCAATATTAGGTTTGCCCCAATCATTGGTGAGATCTCACTTCTCAGATGCTTATGGCCATTCTGACATATGGTTGAACAGCTGCGCCTTGTACTGCAGTGCCTGTGAACTTTCACAAAATCGCCTGTACTTGCATGGTGTGGACAGCCGATCATATTTGGAGTGCACCATAAAGAACAGCCAAGGCTCCTTGAGAGAGACTGGAACACACTTTATCCTGTGTCCTCAAAGCCTGTGGTAGTGTTCAATGATTAAAGCAAGCCTTCTGTCATCAAAGATGTCCATGTCTGGCCAATGGCAGAGTGCCCAGGCTTTGGCATCATGCCAAGCCATAGGGTACCCTGCAATAAGAAGCACCATTATGAGCTTTAAGACAAGTGCATAAGCCCAAGGATGCATGGGGATATTCAGTGAAGCTTACGGACACTAGAATGTGCTGAAGTCAGGTGCGATTGGTGCAGGTTCTGGGAGAAACTGACTTTGTAGTGAGGTAGGGCCGAATGTTTGAATTGTGCATTTTTATAATTAACTGTGAGCATTCACAATGCAGTGCAAAGCTGTGCTGTCCGTGCGCACCTAATCACAAGGCAGACGGCTTCCCATCCTTGGGCTCAAGGGCAAAAAAGGTGCCACTAGCTGACACTTGCACATTCCACCAGCTGTCAGCAATATTGCATTTGGGAGCATGATAATGATTAAGCGATGAGAAAATAACAGAGAAAGAGTGGATGACCTTCCACTGGCGAAATTTGAATAGAATAGAATTTATAAATCAACTGGAGCTCTAATTGATTGGAAATTGTCGATAGAATAAACCGCAGGTTGAAGGTGCAATGCTCCGCAGCAGCTCACCACACTGCATTGACCCTGCCATAGTATATACAAGTTGGGTCAATTTCAAAGAGCCACCCACTGCCGTGCTCACGCCCTATGACACTCTCAGACCCACTGCGATTGCCGTCTTGGCTGCATCACCCAGTATCTACATGCCCACATTGTTAAAGTGCAGAGTCTAGGCATTGCCCTCGGAGTGTTCCAACACCCGGAGTCCTGAACCCGTCAGAAAGGGACTTTGCAAGGCATTAGGATATGCTCCTTTGAAAGGGGCAGAAACTTGCTCAGGTGCTCAATTGCATCTACTGTAGAATGGTGTGCAAATCGCCAGGAAAAAGGCTTTTTGTTTTTTTGCAGCACTTGACACATTACATAGCCGATGACTCAAACAATATTGTCAGCAATGCACCCTGCATTAGCTGCTGTAGAATTTATGGTTTTTCCTGATACAAGCTGCTGTGTGCCCACTTTCATGGATGGATTTGCTGGAAATTAAATGTGCCCCATGCTCCAATGTCACTGTCAAAGTAAGTTGCTTCATTTAAGTTTGACTTTGAACATGCCACTTTAGGAGCGCACTTTGTGACCGCTGCTGTTGCATCGTTATATTCCTTCTTTCTGCTATGCCAGGACACTACATTTAGTAAAGTCGAGACTCAACATTGTCGGTGACACCCTCGAGTATTGTTGTGGTTAGTGTACCCCAGTGTCCAGCATTATGAATCAGCATCCCCCATAACATTGATGTGGTCATTTTTGGCAGTGTGAAGCAATGTCATGGATGCTGCTAATCCAGTGTCATTTCTACTATTACATAGCATTCAAGACATTAATTGTTCATGTCCCCTTAACTGTCTGGTAGTCCATGCAGCTTTGCTGTAGCCTGAGTTCACCAGCTCCCCATTTCTCAGTATTCACACTATTCTGATCGTCTGCAGCCCAAAAGAATGGCTGCACATCAACATACACCTGCAAGAAAATTTGTGCTGTTACAAAAAAATACATAGACTTGTGTCCGAGTCATGATGCAGTTGATGAACTTGTGTGGGATACAGACAGTGGGCTTGCATGGAGCGGAAATGAGGGAACTTGAATCGAGTTATTTTGTGCACAATTTTGATTGGGTTAATCTTCCGGCCTGCTGTTTGACTTTCTCACCGTCGCTAACTGACTTCTTTGTGTGACCTGCCTTCTTTCTCCCTGGATTTGAGACAAAGGCACTGCTATCGCCAGTGGGAATGCTTGTCTGGTTTAAAACTTCCAGCTACCGCTGCTACTGACCGTGGATTGGATGATGCAGATCATGTGGACTCAGGAGAGGCGCTGCTGCTATCTGCCAGCAGAATAATAGCAGGCTTGGTGTAAGCACACCGGCTTACCTGGATGCCTATAACTAGTTATATACTGCCCGGAATGCTCAATGCTATGCATTCAGTATCGTTGCCTTTCGGTGTAGTGGTCTAAGCGTGGGTGGTTAGCATTACACTCCCGCCCCTTATATTTGAAGCTCTTCAGATACTATTCAATTTTTCCAGGCAGGATTACCTTACCTTTCCTGAAGACCTTGTTGCTGGTAAAAAGGGGTGCTCAACCTCAGGACTGGTTGCCCCAAGGGCTGTCAGTGAGTGGGAAGCTAGCAAATCTCCTGACTAGTTTACGCCTTGGCATTGTATTACATCAAAGCATATAAGATTTGGATGTACCACCCAGTGCCTGGTTTGATGGGGAAGTGCGGCCATCTTTGAGTTCCTTGTAAACTTGACCACTGACTGATATATAGTCAGGTTTGGTAAGCCCCTGTGTGGAACACCCCCTGCACCTTTTAGCATGCCAGGAATGTCGGTTTGTGAGCATATACAGCTGATCTAAGCTTATACATGCAAACAGCGGGATATTATGAGAGCAGTGCACCCCGCTCACCTCCATATGGGACGCAGCCCAGTGCACTCACTAATTGTAAATGGAGTATTACCAATCTAGATTTCTTAGAACCCAGGTGGCAGATTGCTGAGCAGGTTTTATAGGCAGAGCCCGTCCCTTTTGGTGGCCACTGATCACTTTTCGACCGCTCTTTAATATCCTGCAGCAACATGCTGCATGGAAATCGGTAGATGTCCCTTCCAAACCTCTGGTTTGCATACCACCTACATCTGATCGCCTGAGCACATACTGATATTTCTTCTGCAACCAGCCTCTTATTGCAATGCCGAACAAGCCTCTTCCAACCTTGAAGCTGAAGAAGTGGTTATCCGAGTGGCTTCCACTGCTCACAGAGCACGACCCCTGCTTTGAGACATTGTGGTATGGGCTGTATTCTGCACTGCTGTCACACTACTTCCCTTACAAGCAGCAATTTATCACCAAGCCACAGATGAGGCTCAGAAAGAAATGGGTGAAAGACGACAACTTTTCTTTTTTCTCCCTTCAAGCCCAATCCTCCACAGTGTTTGATGAGCCTGGCTCCATTTCTGACATCTCAATGACCACCATGGGAGGCCTGGCATTACAGGGATGTGGCACTTTCATTTTAGACCTCGTGGTTATGAAGGCCACACAGTTCACAACCCACAATATGCCACCTCCCCTAGTTGAGATCAAAACACGCACACCGGAAAACTCGGCTCTGGGAGCTTATGAATACCAGATGGAGCAGTATATGGAAGCCCTAATGGAGGGGGCACCGGGTTGCAAAAACCTGGTTGGCCTCTTGATATGTGGCACTTCCGTGAGCATTTTCAAGTTAGATGGCCTTCAGTCCGTGGTCAGGGTGGATAAGGCCAGGTACAATGTAGACAACAAAGTGGTTAGATGTTTGCTGTTGGAAATTGCTGTGGTGAATTGGGATTATCAGGGATAGTTCAATGTAATTTATGCCCAAAAACCTGCCATCTTCACTACCGCTGCCACCTTGGAATGAAGTCCATCTAGCCTGATCCCCCACTGTCTCCCCTAAATTTCTCCATATAGTAAACGGGCATGAGCCTTGTTGGCCTTGCTATCACTTATCCACAAAGATCTTGACTGGATGGGACGATGAGGAGAAATAAGTATGTCAAGACTGGGGACCCAGTCTCATATCTTCAATGAGAGGCAGCATTTCTGGAGTTGGCAAATATTCGCTTGAGATAACCGACGGCCTTCTGAATGCGCAATCCAGAATGTGCCATGCCAACAACTTTTACAGTGAGCCGGCAGCCCACCAAATGGCCAAATTGTCCCCATTGCCCCACCTGCTGGGCATCAATCGTCAATAGCCCATTATTCAGAGCATCTCAATATCATCGATATGCCACCAGCCCAGGTTGATCTTGCCACATTCAACCAAAGCTGCTATCATCTCATAAACCATTTTCCGCGACTGTTTTCGAGCTGGAGCACGAAGAAGGTGCAGGGGGTTAATCACTGCTTGGCGGCTGGATGATTTGGCAGAATTAAGCTGTGGAATTGAATTTTAGAGACTGGTCTGTAGAATGTTGATTGGAAAAAATGGACCCAGGAAGTCCAGCCACTGAACGGAACAGTTGGGCAATGCAGTCAAGCTGCTGCTCAGCAATCAATTCATTCTGGATTGTACATTTAGAAGGTCATTGGTCATCTCGAGCGAATATCCACCAACGCCAAAGATGTCGCTGGTCAGACTGACAGAGCTCTTACTGGGTCAGCCTGAGATCCACACTTAGATAAAACCTGGCTTGTTCTCTTGGCAGGCCCAAACTGACTGAAATTGAAGTAACTGAAATCAAAATAATATCTAAATGTGATATCCTTTATCTTGCTGCATATGTCTCTATTTTTCCTGCCCTCACATCTGCATGTTACTCCCACGCTCTACATAAATGAGTCGCTGGTTGAATACATTCAACAGGCTGAAGACAAAGTGGACACCAGGTTTTTAGAGTTAGTCTCTATGCTGCTACTTTTCGGCGCTGAGGCTGACTTCCCTTGTGATGCAATGCAGTGCAGCTGCACTTCATACCAGGGACAGAGTCATTGGCATCTGTTACTGTGGGTGTTGATGCTTCTGTGCGACCAGCATGCTCTTCTGTCTGGCCAGCCGGCCTTGTGTCCGCAAAGTCGTCCACCTGGCTGAGACCGGTCAGACAGAGACTTCCTCACCTGAGTTTGCATGTTGAAAGGCTTGCTGAAGGGGGGGATGTAGCAGTTGACAAGTGTCAGGCAAGCGATGGGCATTTCTATTGCATGCAACAACCTGTTTATCATCTCAACTGCCAGGCCTGGAGCTGGAAAGTTTTTTTCACTGCTTGTCTTGCTTGAAAAAAAAAACCACCACAATCAATATGGCCAGGGTCTAATTGGCATCCACTACAGCTTGGCGGATGTTAGGATTTTCTCTAATACCTCTTGTCTCAGACCGCTATGTCATTCTAATGTCATACCTCGGCATGTCTAGTCTTGCCCCTCAGATATATTTGGCATTCATCCTCCATATATAAGCTCGTCTCATCACTCATGTACTTTCTCTAATTTCAGAATAGTTATTCACTTGTCAGAATCATGGTTCAGTTCAAGTTGTCTCTCTTGTAAGACGAGAAATGCGTGAGGTGACTTTTGATCAGACGAAAAGAGCCCCTTGTGAGAGCTGGGGACAATGACTTCAATTATTTAATTCCCTTAGTACAGGCTGACCTATATACTATTGCACTATTGCAAATGGACGACTCAGATGTATAATCCAAATCTAATGTCACTCAAGGCCAAGCTTGGCTTGCTCATGTTTGCCATAATGAACAGTCGCCGTACTCCAACAGTCTCTGTTTGTTGCCTAACAGTGGATGATATCCTTCGTCGCGTTATGATGCATTGTTTAACTAGATTGCAAACCGTTTCGTGCTGGATAACTGTCACCCCATTGCTGCAATTGCAAGTGCCACCATCTTGACCACATCGCATCAGCTGCACATCTTGCAAGCAGCCGAGGTGAGTATGTCGTCAGCAGAAATAGCGAGTGAAGCAAGTGTGGCATTGACTAGCTTGTAGAGGCAAGGGTGGAGTCAGCAGGCCCTTTAGCTCAAGGTCCAGACACAATGTATTAAATCAAGTAGCATGTTATTCATATAGATCTGAGGAAGCTACAAACACTTTACCTGCTCAACCGCCATTTCCTTCACTGCTGGGTCATAGGTGGACATTTTGCTTCTGAGGATATTCCTGATCCTTACCCTCCACGCCCAGGTGAGATGCATGTCTCGCTCTACTGCCAGCAGCTGGCACTCATTCTCAGCCAATTGACGAATGAGGTCTTGCTCCATGTCATCCAGTATTTGGGCTGCTCTCTTATCCAAAGGAGAAACTTCATCTAGCCACCTCCCCTGTGTTTTATCAGCCCAGTCATCAGGTAAAATACAATCAAACGCACTTGGAAATATTCCTCAGACCAAGCCCTCAAATCGCACAAATTGTGGTCCAGCCATCATGCGGTGTTAAACTCCCCTGCCTTCTCTGGGTCCCAGCTCAACAATAATTGTGGAATATCATCAATGAGATGATAGAGTGTATTTTCGAATGCGGTGAGATCGATCTGGAGTTGGGGAGTATTGGTAATGTTGTGATGGTATAATGCCTGACATGCTGGTGTAGGCACAGGCGTCATGAGCCTCATAGTGTATATCTGCTGGAGGAGATGGTGAAGATCCTGTGGATTGGATGAATTGAGCAAGCTATATGATAAGAGCGGACATTTGACTTACAAACTCATGTTCAAGGCAGATCCGCCAGTTGGTGGGCCAATTTTGAGGCGCAGAGCACTGAAGGGTAGACGTTGAAGCTTCAATGTGACAGCCGGAATAGTACATTACCCGGTGTAAGGCACCTTGGGGGATATCGGGCGTGCTGATGGTGATCGTCGTGGAGTAGCACATGTTTGTTTGAACAGAAGTAAAAGTGAATGGTGATAATCAACATACTTGACATTTATGTCAGTGGAGTGCATGGGCCATGGACTCTGCTCAATGAACAATCAGGTGGACAAAGGTGGTGAATTTTCATTCATCCAATTCGGTGTGTGGCAAACAATGGCATGGATTGCACAAGGTGCGCCCTGTACTAGCTCGTTGTCATCCCCTCGAATGCCCGAGCTCATGCTTCCACATGCAACATCCAGTTGTGACACTCTTTTTTCAGACAAAGCCCTGCTGTAGGCCCTCAAAGTGTTTTCAGGCATACAGCCAAATCGCACATACAGAGGAGAAACACTCTTGAGACAGGAGATACACAACACATACATTGAGCTCAGAAAACGAGGCATATGCATAAGTACAATGAACATCCAAGTCACCACCATTCACAGTACTTCCATTCTCCACTATTCATTGATGGCTCAGCATGGGTGTTCATCTCCCGTTTCCTCATTCAAACTCTATGCATATCATCTCCCAATGATTCGAGCTGATTCACCTCCAATTCATTCAAATTCCTCTATATAAACTGATCCTGCCCTGGGGCGAAATCCACAAATGCAAGCGAAGACACAGTCGCATTTTGACTCAGAATGGATTGTGACAACATGCTGAATCTGGTGTCAACCTGCTGCCGGCGATGGAGGTCACAGTCATACAGCTCTCATGTGCTGGCGATTAACCGAGGGCCGAGGCACCATGGGGCATAGTGTTATGCTGGAAAATATGTTCCTAGCCTGAATGGTTAGCTTGTCTGCGAATACTCAAGAGCAAAATTAGTGGGGGAACCTGATGAGAGCAACTTGAAGATGAACGGAGAGCATCATGGTGATAGAGTATGGACACGAGAGATGGGAGGAACGGAGATGTACACAAGAAAATAGATCATGCCATCTCTCATGAGTCATTCCATGTACCGGTTAGGTTGCCACTGCTTCGTCGCTTTGTACATGTTGACTGACCCCTTCAATGTTTGAGTGACAGCAAGAATTAAAAGTGGAGCACCAAGAACAAATTGCAGGATTTTATTATAAATGGAAATCGTAAATAGTGTGTTGCTCGATGAGGCATTGCAGAGGGGGAAATCCGTAACTTCAAGTTGGATAATAGTTAGTGTGAACTGATCGAGACTAGTTGGTGTATGGCAAAATTGCTGACCAAGCCAGACATCAGCCTGCTAATGTATACTCCTACCATGTAGCAACGAATTGTATGCAGATGTGCATCGAGCGCCCACATGTTCACATGCTTGCAGCTTTGTTCCCATGGTCAGTGGCACACATTCATCCTCAAGTGTTAAACTGTCACTCTAGCCAAGGGTCAGGTGCCAAACGGGAGTACGTGATCACCTTTGTTACATCCTTCGCCAGCTGATGATTTAAAGCAAGCACTGCTCTCTGCAGGCAACCAGAATGAGGACTGGGATGAATACTACATCGGAGAGATGGAAAATCCAAACAGATCTAACGTTACTCTAGCAATGCACGTATGTTCTGTCTTCCTGCACTCGGTTGTTGCAATTAATGGTGTGACAAAGTCATCCTGTTTGATCAGGCCGACAATTCTCTGCTCACTTGCAAAGCTCAAAATGCTCGCATCTTTATCAGCCCCAGTCACAAACCTGGTCGAATCTGGAGAGACATCAGCCGCAAATACCGGGTTTGTGTCCTCTATGTCGATAATGTTTTTGTGCATTTCACCATTCCACACACTTTCCCCCTCCACAGTCCCACATACTACCCACTTGCAATCTCTTGACACAGAAAACATGGCCATGTTCATGTCCATTTGGCTTCCCACCTCTTGACCATCCCCAAGTCACCATTGGCATTCTCATGGGGGGACATCCCAGGATATGATTTATTTCGGCACTGCACACGCAAACTAACTTGATGGCTTGCCGCTTTACTCCAGCGGCACTCAAAAGAACCTGGCATTCACCAGTATACTCGCTCTTCAAGCTTCAAGCTTGAGTCTGTTTGTGTACAGTATCACAATAATCACCTCGTTCATTAGGTGGTGTCCACTGTTTCCAGGGCTCCATGGACAATTCCTCCACGGCCAATCTTAAGCATCATGCCATTGGCTGCTGGGGAAAAGACACATTTGATGCCATATTCGGAGGCTGAGCAGCCAAAGCTCCCAGCAAATCAATATTTGCTGCTTTTGCTCATAAAGGGCAGCAGCTGGTACACCATACTCATCGAACTCACACCAATGATAATGTCCAGTGGGAACAAGCTCATTTTGATTTGCATCGCATGGCACTAGATTATCTCAGCATCCCTCGTGAGTGCCAGTGATTAACTATGACTACAGCAGTGATATGCTCAATACATCCTCACTGGTAGCCATGTCAACAGCTGTCAAGTGTGTGTTCTCCCAAGGTCGGCACTTACTTCACTTTACATGGAACCACTTATCACCTTCATCAACTCAGTCTCTGCTTTGCCTGGGCTCATGGTTGCAATGTGATTTGGTGTTGCCTGACAACTTAGTGGAGATCATAAAAGCTCTCAAGAAGAGGAAGGTCAGGGAAGAGGACTCCCAAGTAGATTAAAAATAATATATATCTCATCTTTCAACAACTTGAACACTGGCAATGCTACTATCTACCTGCGGTTATTTCCACACCACGGGTACATGCACCACACCACGGGTTGTATGATATATACCATACCCATACCGCCACGGGTACCGTGTTGGCTGGCCGACCCACGGTGTCACCCATGTTATACCTAGTTTTATCCGGATACACCCATGCTAGACCCTAACACCGGACTGACGCAGTGTGTGCTCTGCTTGATGTGGCTGTGTCTGTACAGAACCCCATCTGCTGTTTCCACATCCATGGGCAGAATGGATGGCAACTAGGAGTTGAGGGTGGTTGCTCAAGCTTCAGAGTCCAAGAAGGTTAGGTCCCATCACAGTCCTTACCAGGCCTGCTATAGATGTGTGGCCATGGCGGTCAGCTTGATGGGGAAAGGCACTGCCTGTGCAGTTTGGTCAGCCAAACAAGGGACAGCCGAGGGGCACTTACAACACTGTTGAACTATTTCCACTCCCTCAGGCTTGAGTCTGATGAATTAGCAGGACCAATGTTAACCATGTGTGATATGAACTTGAGCACACATACCCAGCCTAATAATTCCTAATCCACCATTGACACTAATCTGGGTAAGCCCTGGACCCACACCTATGTATAGCAGCTGTTGGTGCTCACCAGCCACTCATCTCTCATAGCCCACATGCTGAAACACAGGCATACCTACACCCTATCATCGTGATTTTAAATTGCCATCCCTTCATCGCTGCATCCCTTCAAATCACTATATTCCTCATTACCATCCATTCGAACAGAGCAGGCCCCACCATCTCAAAGTCCAGTATGTCGTTACTCACCTTTCTTGATCCTTCTTGTCCTCGAAAGTGAGAAGAAATTATTCTTCTTTGCCATCTTGTACATGTAAGAGCTCATTCATCATTTTGACATGTCTTCTGCTGCACAGTCGGGTGCTCTAATTGAGCGGAGTTGCATGCCATGTCAAATCAGGTCCGTGAAGAAGCGCAACACTCCGTCACTCTCAATGCAAGTGCCTTGACCACATCCATCTCCCACTTTATTATACATAACTTCTCTTTCTTTGTAAATTTCATAGGTGGACTCATACTTGTCCCAACATGCCAGCATTGATGGTATGAAGCACAAAGTCATGGACAATCATGTCACCAGAGATGTGAGCATGAATAACATCAACTACGACCACGATCCTCTGCTCTTCTTCCCCTATGTTTCCCTCCCTTCTGCTCTTTGTCAGCAGGGTCAGATGTCCCAAGAAAGTCTTGAGGAGTACAGCAGGGCCTCATAGAATCTAAATTGTACGAAGGTGGTTGCTGGAAGACACAACTGGTGACTTCAAGTTTCACTGTTGAATATCAAATAGCAAAGTTATTCAATGGGGTAAGACAAGAAATCACTGTGCCAGGGGAAGACCATTGATCACCAAACATTAGATTCTGGAAACAGTGTTCCCTGAAGGCTGTTGGACAACCATGATCTCGAACAACCAGATGGCACCAGCACTCCAGCACCCTCATTGAAGAGATCCACAAGCCTGACATCATACTTGTTGCCCTATCATATTTTGACTCTTTGCCCATAACCTTCCAGCAGGTGTACAGTTATTGCAAGTTGAAATCCTCCTTCAACAAAGACCTTGAATCACAAGCACTGTGACAGATGTTGGAGATTGCCAGCCATGCCACTGCAGCCCAAGTCAACTGGTGTTTCTTCATCGCTTCATCTCTCTGCGACAGAATGATGACGCTAGCTCTCTTTGCTCGGGGCACAGTTGTATTCTCCAAACCATTTAACATTGATGCCGAACCCCTCCTATTTGTAACCATCCTCCTCAGTCTCTCCTCAGCTAATTGCACATGGAATGGCTTCAACACCAACATGTCACTTGGACAACAAGCCTACAACATTTTTCCCTTCAGTTCCTTTCACTGTGTGGAGTTGCAAAGAGTGCTGCTCTACTCAGCCAAGGCCATGCATGGGAGAGGAACCAAAGTACTACATTGCCAAGCATGGCTTAGGTTGGCGGGATCACCAGTACACTGTATCCTCAAATTATCTTGACTACCATTATGCGCCACTGACATTGAGATATGTAAGCTGATGAATATCTGCGAGCTCAACAAGCTCACAGGCAGGGAGAAGGATTTGTTCGGAGAAAGAGACCTGCATGATGTCTTCTGTGACTGCATAAAGCCTGCATTGCATCCAGGCTTAGTTCCTTGGGATTACCAGCGACATTTGCCCAGCATTCTGGTGATATTGCAACAGGATTGCTTGCGACCATTGGCTGACAGCCCTCGTCCCAATGATAACCTCAGAGAACAAGGGTACTGTGAATTTAACTGCCAGCTGGACTGCCATGTCGACACCACCAGGAGTATCCTGCAAAGGTTCGGCATTCTAGTGTGGGACACTGAGGGAAATATTGTTCAGGTGCTCGGCAAGAGAGAGGGAGAGGATGAATCCATATTGGGAAACATGCCGCTGTTTACAGAACTTCGCCAATACATATGCGTCCTGTCCATACCTGTGGAACTTCGTTGGTATGGTTTTCCTGTAGGTGAGAGTTATTCAATGGTATGATGGGTGCTCTCTCAGGTAAGACAGAATATATTGTATTGTGCTAGCATCAAAGTTCATTATTTGTGTTTGATAGGCCACTTCAATGGAATTAGAATGGACATATTGCACTGCGACATCAGTGATGGAAACATGTTGTTTGAGGTTGAAAGCCCTGCTCATGAACACACCATTTCCAACTGGCCCAAAGATGAAGACAGCCGTCTTTATCCTAAGTGGGCAAGAATGTTTGCAGACTGGGGTTATGCTGAAGACCTTTGTCAGCCACTTACACTGGGACACATTACAGTGAGCACATTTAGGCAGCAATCATGATTTTTGCCTAATCATCAGCTCCACAGGGTACTTTTCCATTCATGGCTGCTACCTCTTGATCCAGGAAGGCCAAGATGGTAAAGTGCTGCATACGTTGCGCCATGACCTCAAATCTTTTTTCTGGCTGCTTTGGTTGACCTGCATTAATATAAATGGATCCTTCTACAATTGCTGATGTTAGAAAGATGAGGTGGTAGATATCACAAAGCAACCACTCACCATGCCCTGCAACTCTGGCACTGCTATGTGTTGCTCGGCAGCCAAGTCTAGTGCCAAGCCCTGTGACCCTGTGACCCCTGCTCTGCCTGCACAACAGCTGCCAAACACTCCTGCAGTTCTTTTAGAAAGGAAGGACAACGATAACGACAACACTATAGTTGGGCAGTTGATCCAGTTCACACGCAATCTTATGGACTTTGCCACCCATGTCCCCTACAATGAGTCTGAATAGCACTCACCCCTGATTTGGGCCACTCCTGGAATGCATCACAACGGTCCTACTGATGTTTATCAATGGAAATGCAATATCTCTACACCTCAATTTTTAGATTCAGTTTCTCCCTACTTCCACAAATGCAAGGGTTTCATGGAAGGATTGGAGAAGCTTTGCTGTTACTTTGCAGGGGCTGAGAAGTACAAGCAGCCAGAAATAACACATGCAATCTTTTATAACATCTTGAAGGAGATGCGCGACAGCATCAACCCAGTAGAAGGATCGTACATGTGATGAGGAAATCAATCGAGAACATAAACACTATAAAACTTTGCTAGGCCAGGGAGGAAACCAGGGAATAGCAATTAGGGTGCTGGATCAGGTGAAAATCAGGTCCACCAACTCGAAATGTATTGCAGAGGGGGACCAGAGCTTGAGTTTATTTGCCAAGAAATCCTGTAGCTCAGCATCTAAGAGGTAAATGGTGTATCTACCTTCATTCGCTTACATCCTTCATCACTAGTCTTTTATCACCTTTCGTCACCTCTGCTGTCTTTGATCTTGTGGTTCCCACCCTGCCGCATCCTAAAGTTCACCTCTTATGCCTGTTTGATATATTGTTTCCCCTCCACTTTACTACTACCATGTTTTGATACCTTTGCCACTCCTCACTCAGACTATTCTGGCACAAACTACTTGCATTGCACTGGACTTTGGTGCCCAATTATTGCAGGAGGTAATGGAAAATATTTGCTGCAATTTTGTCGATGAAAAAATCAGTTGAATGGTGTCCAATAGTTGCTGTCCATGGAAGTCCCAGCATGCGTAGGGGTCGATTGGTCGACCAATCTTGACTGACCCTGCAAATGACCAAGCTGCCTTGCAAACGACTGGATGCTCATGTGATTTGGCTTCTCCTGGGCTGAGTTCGTTTCACACTATCAGCCCGCTCACTATATTGTTATGCATTTTTTCACTTCCTCCATCATCCTGGCTACTATTTACCACTGCCCCTCACATTGACATGTGGTACATAGGATCTTGAGCTCAATGTTGGGTGCTAGTGAATCTCTTTCCTAAGGACCTGTATTATAAATAACGCATATTTCTCATTGTGCATTGTGCATAGCTTCAAACTGTGATTCTATTGAGACCACATTTGATGCTCTTGAGCTGTTGACTCTACATGATGTTGTCTATATATACTTAGCATGTACATCATTGTAAATTGTTGATCCAGAGCATACCTACTTAGTAAATGCTGACAAAGTCATGTGCATGTGGGCGGTAACAGCACATATCAAATATTTGCCTGGTACTACAGGCGATTACTGTAACCTATTGTTTCTATTCCCACATTTCCAGTGCAACCTGTTAAACCGCCATGTCCCAAGTCATCTTGAACTCAGTCCTATCTGGACTCAACATCACGTCGGCAATGTCCTCACCAGCTGCTCTCTTTGTTCTGGAGAGATTCGCGCATGCTAAAACATGCCACTCAACTGCTTTTGATGAAATTGAGAAGGCACTGGGGTCCAAGTTCATGGAGGAAGACTGGGAGAACCTCATGGAGTTCATTACCTTCATGAGAGTAGCCAGCTTCAGTGAGTTGAAGCAATTGTTGGAGCACCAGACATTTTCAGAAGGTCAGCAATGCAAGTTTTTCTACAAGGTCTATGTTTTCTGATTTGGCCTAGTCCAATCATCCACAGCAATTCCTGCAGGTCAGTGGTTGCCTTCAACTTTATTGTACTATGTCTAATCCATTGTAGCCCAGTCATCTCTGCTCACAGATGTCGACATTTGGCAACTTGTTAGGGGTTGGATGACAGAAGCCTATAATTCCAACAAGTTGTCCAAGCAGATGGAAGTAGATTTCGGTTGCTGCTATGTTCCCAATGAATGGAGCAGTATATTCAACAGGATTTTCAAAGCATTCCACTTAGTTGATGAAGATGATGCTACCAACCTCTCAGCATCAGATATACTGACAGCAAAACCCCTGAAGACACTTGAGGATGCCATGACTGCACATCACATCATATTTCCATCCGTTTCACGGAAGCGGCATCAATCTCCCCCTATATGCTCATCAAAGAGCAAAGGCAAGCATTGGAAGATGACTTCAGCTTTTCTTGACCCAGTAGTAGCAGAAGAGGATGATATGGAATATGATGACAACAACAACAATAATGATGAAGCAAGGGAACCTCATGTCATCCCTGCAGTCAAACCCACTGGCCAGGCCTCATTTGCATGTGACCTGAATTGCATTATCTGACAGTATGAGGATGGTTGCCCTGTGAAGTCCAGAGGTACAGATATCAAGAGATTGACACTGCCAATCACAATCAATGATGTAATGCCTTCTCGTCAAGGTGACTGTGCAGTTTATGTTGTTGACTTCAAGATAGGTAAGTCCAGGCTCTTTCTTGTTTTTGTTACCACGTTTCTTATGCATTCTCAGGTGGTGCAAGATCCTCCGTACGACAGCTTTTGGAGCGGCGTGGATTGAAGTCTTGGGAGGTACCTATGCTCCCCCATCAGCTGTATGTTGAAGGATCCAGTCACCTTCATATCCGGAGTAACATTCCCCCGTCCCACTGGGACATCATCCATTCAATTGTGCTTTTACCTGATGATGAACGTCAATTGTTTTGGAGCACCATTCCATCTATTGCACCCTGCTCATCGGTTTGCATCAAACAGGAAATTTATTGTAATGACGTCGGCTATGTCCTCTCAGAGAGCAAGTTGTTGTTCCATTTACTAGTCATTCCACGTTGTCACCCTTATGATGAGATAAACCCGGACAATATTGCAAAGGTCAAGGCTACAAAATGGATGGAACAAAAGCTTTTCAATCCTCAATACACCCGAGATACAGGTCATCAAGTCATATTCCTTAACCATCATATTGGTATTGTAAGATATCAGGGATTGGAATATCATCAAGGACTCCTCTGGCGATCTTATTGACAGGTCTTCTTGGAGACTGTTATTGCTCCTATACATCTTTTCTACCATCTTCAATATCAGAAATGGATGGGTATCCTTCCATCCATCCTTCCAGTGTTTTTCCATCCTTCCAATTGCTATATAATGAAATGTGATGATGTGATGGTGTGATTGTTGGTGGGTGGGTGAGAATGACTAAGCGGAGAGAGAAGATTCCCATAAGTAGAAAAAAAAAAAAAAGATGGATGGATATTCTTTCATCCTTCTGATTGCCATATAAGGAAATGTGACAATGTGACAGTGTGATTGTTGGTGAGTGGGTGAGTGGGTGAGAATGACAAAGCAGAGAGAGAAGATTCCCACAATTAGGAAAAGAAAAAGAAACCAATGGGTGTCCTTCCATCCATCCATCTATCCTTCCAATTGCCATATATGGGAATGTGACGGAGTGACTGAGAGTGAGTATATGAGGATGTGATGCTGACTAAGCATAGGGCGAAAATTCCCACAATTAGGAAAAGAATTTGTGAGCAAAGTAGGGTAATGTAAGGAAAGATTTGAGGAAATCCTAGGTAATTAAAATAAGAATGTGAGGATAATTGGCAAAAGCAATGATACCCAGATGTTAGGTTGGTCTCAGCTGTCTTGGAAGGGTATGTAATTGCCTCGGTTGTTTCAGAGTCATTGTATCATATTTTTTCTAAATAGGTTCAGGTTAGGCTTAGTATTTTTACCTTTTTGAATCACAATCCCTCCGCGATATATGAAAACAAGATCATGGGAAATGCACACACCGATCACAACAACACATCATATACAAACCATTGAATATACAACATACAACAATTTACAGCATTGATTATCACATTGTGGCGCCATGAATACATATATGATACAATCATGGGACAACCAGCTGTACTACACCACGTGTCACACAAGGCAAAAAAACACCGCAATCTAACATAGTGTCATATCGCTGTGAATTACTCTGTATAATTACATGGTTCACATCTTGCTGCATATCAAAGTATATAATATAATCCAGAGCAATGTGTTAGCATGTGATATTGCAGTGTTTTTACTTAGGTGACACATGGTGTAGTGTAACTGGTTGTTCCACAATTGTATCATATGAGTATTCACAGCACCACAATGTGATCAACGCTGCAAATTATTATCTAATGGTATGGATGTTGAATAACATAAACAACAGACACAGTGAACATGTGTATGACTTGTACTGGAACCATTGCTCACAGCACACTTTACATGGTAAACATTAACCACTCTACTAGAATGTCAGGTCACCATCACCGATACAAAAAACAAGTTGCTATGTATGCTATGGTGGAGATGAGAGATAGTAAGTACATATTTGTACAGACACGGATATGGTATTGAATCAAAGTTATATGAGCAAATGAGGAAAATACAGTGATGGACATAGATCCAACCAAGAGTGATGTACAAGGTGTGTTGACCTCAGTGACAGCACCAGGGTCCTCATCAGTGTCGATATCTGTATCTGTGCTGGCATCGGAAGCAACAGTGACCACATGCACAACCGTGGAGAGGATGGAAGACCACTCTATGTCAGTCAGCAATGACAACTTACCGGCATTGGTGTTTGCTCCACAAAGTATGTATGATCGCCAACAGATTGGGAAAGCACAAGGTGAATCATGGGGTCATTCAAGGGATGGAGCAAGAACAATGATGGGGTTGAAAGAGGAGATAGCAGAATTGAAGGTGAAGAATAGTGAGTTGGAGAAGAAGATTGAGGAAAGCGAGGATACGATCAGGTGGATGCGAACAAAGAAGACGAAGACGAGTGAAAGCAATGATGGTGTCAAATCTGTGAAGCAGATTGAAGAACTTATCATGGATCAATTTAAGTGTGGAATGTGAGTAGTTGTACATATTCTGGGACAGGATAATGCTAACTAATGGATTGATATTCTGCATACAGTTGTTATGATCAACTGTACGTGTATTGTCTGATGTGGAATGTATAATACATAGGACACTAATGAACGATTACAGAGTGGGCATGATAAGGATGTGGGGATGCCACCATTTGTATTGTGGATCATGCATTCTACATCAATAGTGCTACATATACAACATGGAGCGGAATGGAAACAATACTACTTACAGGGAGATGATGGCAAACCAATTCTCGTGTCCTGTTTGTGGCCACAAGGAGATTGGGATACCGGATGTGGAACGGCGTTGTGAAGATAATATGCCATTCCATGACGACCAAGGTACAGCTCAAATTCTACAATATCTAATTGAAAAAGAAAAGGGTGAGATGAAGCGGATTGGATGGATCAAGGACGACTGGGAGGAAGCGGGGGATTTGGAAATCTGGGAATGGTGGGGTGATGGTGGATTGGTCAACCATGATATGGATTTCAAAGCTCCGTGTGTACAAAAAGTAAATTGCACTGGAAGTCAACTTACTGATGGAATCATTACTTAGGATGTCTGCAGATGTGATGCATCAATTCAGAGACTATTGGGTGAAGAAAGAAAACATGGACTTAATCAGGTCCCAATGCTACCTGAAAGTTGAAATGATCAATGGCCTGGCATACTTGGAGACACCTCCTGACACGGAGGACCAACAGCATTGTCGATCTCTGAGGAAGTGACAACTACAGTATATCCCTGATGAAAACTCATTGGTCATCACTCTGAGCGACTAAGCAGATTTTATTAGTACATACAGACATATGAACAAGCATGTAAATTAGCAGCAATACATCATTGTGTTGTATCACTGCAAAATCACACAGGTGAATAGACCACAATGTGACAATGTGATGAATTGTGGTGAAACTACACATACACAGACATCAATAACCTGACTGTGATAAGACAATGTGTTATATTGTGGATATAATAGATTCTTTCACCAAGGTATTACAACACATCAAATTGTGGTGCCACATCACATGAGATGAATCTCACTGCAATTTGATACACTATAACATCGCGGGTGAAATAACACATGACAGTAAAGATATGCAATATGATTGTGTATACATGAACAATACCACAAGTACATATATAGTAAGAGTGGTCATACGCATCAATCCGCATTTTTGTTGTTTACATCTCGTCCTATTCACACTGACTCTAAATCCTGACACATGTGCTGTCATACAAATTGAACATGTCTGATGATGAAGGGGGTACAGGAAAGGGGAAAATGAGGGCGACCGAGAAGAAGGATGATAGAGTAATGAGGAAGAAAGGTAAAACTGTGACCACAACAATGACAACAGGCAAAGGGACAGGTCTTGATGAGGTGATGGAAACATACTACAATTTGAAGGAGAAAGCAAGGATGGCGTTGATCAGGTATGCAAAGACCAACATTCTCAAATGGGAATTCAAGTTCAGTCTCTACAACCCACAGCCGTTAAACAATATGGAAATGCAGAAAGTAATTGACTTGTTTAACAACAATGGTCTCTCCCATTTCTCTATCGAACACGTGATCCCAATTATCTTACTGGCATCAGTTGTGAACAGAGCGACGGTGAAGAAAAACATTCCTCTTGAGGATATTGACCGACATGTAGCATATTTACTAGAGCTGAAGTTGACTTGGGACAGCAACGGTGAGGAATACACAATTGTTGCAGCGGGTGGACGTCACTGTCAGGCTGCGTTGGATGTACGTAGAGACCGCAGAGGAAGGCATCATTCAAAACTTCAAAATGTTGAAATCAATGAACAAGACATTCAGAGATTGTCATATGAAGCCCAGTGTTTGCATTCAGTCACAATCGCACAAGATTCAGACATTACTCCAGCAGGATTTCGTTTGGAAACTACTAGAGACCATCATCAAAATCCCTTCAACACATTACATCCACTCCGATATCTTCAAGATGACCTCACTGACCCAAGACTTGCTATCTGAACATGGAGGGGTGAGTCGATCCACATTCAAAATATCTGTTTTATGACCACAACTCTACGGTATTTTCACAGCTTCTAGTGTCGCTCGTGATGCCAATGGAACATTGACTCAACATGTGTTTCAACACTGTCAAGTGGAATCCCTCTGATGTCAAACGCAACATGCGCATGTTAGAAGACCCATCTTTGAGCAAGGACTCAGAGCCAGCCAAGAATGCATGCTTTTATTTATCACAAGCACTTTGTCAACTGGATCTAGACACGAACACCATGAAGGAAGCCATCAATGACGATATATGGAGAGAGATTGACAACATCTACAAGGACATGCTTGGGAGAGACGACCTGTGGAAGTACTTTGGAACAGAATCGACAACGTGAATTGATCAGTACAACATTTACATCGAGAGTGTCATGCAGAAACTGCGAGAGGTGCACACACAGATGGTAGACAAGGGACAAATGGAGAATCTGAACGACGACGTGCAGAAAGCTTGGAAGGACTGTGCATTGAAGGCCAAACTTGTTCTCAATGGAACATACAACCCAAACATCCAAGAATTTGTCCTGTTCATGTCCACATTTGTCTGGACATCGTTGAGGGAGCAACTGAAACGTGTTCCCAAATCACTCATGGAGATGAGCACGGTTGTCCCATCCAGTCTGAGTTACTTGTCCACTGTGATACACACAACTGTACCATCGTGAATGAACACACTGTCATCGCTGCAATTCAACATAGTCACCCATTGCTGTGGAATCACAACATGTCCTGGACCATCTACACCAGGTTACTTTTGCAGCGATTCAACAGATGGTCGAAATGCTGTAGATCTTGTGGTCCAATGCACAGTGATATCACATCGCGTCACATCATGTCTGTTTTCCAGTCCAGACAACTGCTGATACGAGATGAATATAGATATCTGTGTGGTACAGTCCATTGATATATATGCACAAGATTGTCAGTATGAGCTAGAAGATCAGATCTGCCACTGCCGAAATGATTCGTGCTATCTACGGTCACCCTGACATCAGATTGGATCTCATTCACGATGCATGTCAGGCGGTAAGTGTGTTTGATCACCATCAGCATTGGGTCAATCACAGAGCTGTTGTACAGATGATCTGGTCCATCATACATGTTTTCCCTGCCATGTTGCGAATGGAAGAAGAGATGGTGAACATGCAGATGCCCATTCACCCCGAAACATCAAAATCAGTAAAGGAATTTATGTTGCTAGAGCTCAACAACAAACACGTTGATACAATGAAGGTGCCAAAGTTATTGCCCAATCAAATGGTGGTCGTTTAAATGGATGCGGCCAACAAAGACAGTGAGTGTTCTAGTTCATTATCTCACGTGTTGTACACAGTATCATACACAGATCCCAAACAAGGGTTGCATAGGGAACTGTATGCGGAATCCCTCATCATCAACGAGCTGGCAAGGGAAGTGATCTGGAGTAAATACAGGACAGTTCATCCATGAGGGTGGATAGAGAGATGGAACAAGTCCATCACGATCGACTGTGATGCTCATGGATATCTTCACATTCTCAGGTTTCTCAATTCCCACACCGTGCAGTGGGGCAACATGAGTGGACCCAGCAAGTCCCGAGTCCGCAAAGAGACCATCACTGCCATCATCATTGAGTTTTGCACTGTCTACAAATATTGCATTGCCTTGTTGTTGAGCAGGTTGAGCGGGGCAGCGCATATGCATGCCGTTCTCGAATTGGTTGTATCGCCCACATTCAGAAAAGGAAAAGGATGCCCCACTATGACAGATTCTTCCCCACCACACGACAGGAGGTTGACTTGGCCCGACAACATCGAGATCGACAGTGTTGCCACCTACCAGAACACATTCAACATCCACAATGAGAACAAGCACATGACAATACCATTCAGAAAAAGAAAAACATACAATTGATCAAGAAGGTCATCAATGTGGTGAGATCCTGCCCTGTCACTTGGTCGTCAGGCAACAGCATCAACAATAAAACGAAATCCCGTCCAATGCATGTTGAGTTTGAACCAGTCTTGAAAACTCTTACACAGGTACGTATCATGTTATGCTCAATAATTGTGACTGATCGTACTCACACCACACAGCTGCTTTCTCGAAACGCATATGCTCTTCACGAAAACCTCTCGGATGTTGACGCACTCATGGATGGTAGTGTGCCTTTACCATTTGGGGAAGACATCAAATGGGACTATCTGAATGTGGGTCAATCCAGTCAAGATGACGACTCTCCTGACGCTTCCTTGACATCCATCAAATGCCTATTTTCTGCGGCTGTCACCAAGGAGATTCTGAAGAGACTGGATTTCATGTCTGCATCTGCTCAAATGGCCCAGTCCACCAAACCTATTGCCCATACATCAATTTCATTGATGCTCTCTGTTTTATTGTTGTAAATGTCATGTTAGGCGGCCCTCTCCAATGCTTGATGAATGCCGCTGGACCCTCGCATACCTCGCCCACTCCCCCAATCCTCACCACACACCCTCCTAGCATCCTATTCAACACCACCAAGGTCATTGTGCCCTCTACTGCCCTTGGCCGTGTCATTGAAGAAGGTGGAGATGCAACCCCTTCCCCTGTTCCAACATGCGGTGATGATGGCGATGGTGGTGCCACATCAGACACTTATGCCAACACGTCGATGGAATGCCCCTTCAACCCAGAGTTCATGCAGAAGATCACTCACAGGATGCAAGTTGACTCTGAGCTGGAACCAATTCAATCAGCCAGCAATGGAGGTAAGCTTCAATGTACATTTGTGTCGTTTTATCTGTCTTCCAATCCATATGTCTATTTTACCGCATTTTGACACTCTTTCATATCACTGCAATTTTCACATCTCGTTCTCGTCTCATACCGCCAATGTTTCGTTCTGTTTCTAAAGCTAACCCTGTTGTATTTTTAGGTAATGGTCCCACAGGGGTGGACGGTACATCATGTCCCATGTGTATTTGCCAGTCAACGTATGACGTCAGTCAGTTATAGCAATCATGCCAGATATAGGCCAGTTGTCATACAATGAACCAACTCATCATTGCCGTATGTTTCTGATTTCTACATTTGCGCTGCATAATGATCCACGTTTCTTTGCCTCTGTGTCAGAACCTTTCTCTCCACCCCATCCCTCTTCTGCTTCCACAGTACATGCCACCACCATTCGTCTGTCTACACCACGCACGGCGAAAAAAGAGAAGCAAGTCCCACAAGCTTTGAAACCTGTCTCTCAGAAATGTACTTCCGCCTCCTCGAACATTAGCACCATCATCTCTTGTGTGTATTCTATCTCCCTGTCCACCCTTATATGCTCATTGATCATGCAAAGCCGAATGCACTGCTTCAGTTCATAAACATTCCTGTCTCAACACTGTCAGAGAGAGCTCGGCACCATCACACAAGCCTGCTGGCAAGCAGCACATGAAATACATCGAGGTCAAGGACATGGGCATGGTTGCAGACAAGGACGCAGATGGTGACGATGATAATGATGAAGTTGATGACACAATGATGCAGACCATGAGCATGGGGTGAGTCCTCCTTCTGCAGAAAATCATGTCTTTTTTCGCAAATGTCTTTCGTGTGTATGCAATAAATGTGTCCTCTTTTCCATCGCCTCCTTGCAGTCAAAGTTTGATTATCTATCTGCTTTCACGCATATTTTGATTTCGGCATCCTCCTTCCTTAGTCGTCCCACAGCCCAACACACATCACTGCTCATGACTATTTGACTCGACTCAATGGTATTCATTTCTCGCTCCATCTTTTATCATGTTCCATTGTTGCCACCCCTCATGCATGTTTTATTGTTATTAATGTCCATGTCACCACCACAGCTCACCGCACTATATAAATCTTCTTTCCTTGTGAGTATGTCTCTTCACCCTCCTCTTGTTCTCTCTCTACTCCGTTCTCTTCATAACACTATGTCTGATCGTGCTCACTCTCCTTTCATCCATCCCAATGCCAGGGATCATGATGGTGATATGATCCAGTCAGATTCAGACCGTGACATGGACATAGTGATGAGAGAGCCTAAGATTGTATATGTCTCCATTTCCTTTTTCAACCATTCATTATTTTTCATCACTCACATTGTTTCACTTTCAGGTCAGAGTCTGAGCACGATGAACCTCATGATCAAATCCCAGAGGTCAATCCATTGCTCGACTGTGATCCTGATGCCCAACCAGTCCCTTTTGATGTCACTCATGTCCCCCATCATTTACACGCAGACAACGCTTACGACCAGAACATGATTGACAAGACAATCATGCGCAGCATCCGACCTGACGATGATGACCCTGATTTCGATGCCGCATTCTGCAGTACATGCCATCAACATGTTCCTCTCACAATCCTCAAACACTATTTCAACAACAAGAACACATATCATGCCATCCATTTGCTCAAGACCCGTTGGTCCATTGCAGTCAATCCAAATCTCATGTTGTGCATCCAAGATGAAGACAATGTTCCAATTGTACAGGGTCATTTCGTCGACTTCTCTTTATATTTAGTTTCTCATGTAGGTATCGACACCATCCTACCTTCTCTCATCGTCCTTCAAGATCACACCTGGTATCGTGCCCTAACCTTCTCCAGGATGTTCAAGCCCTGGCCCAACACCCACACCACCTTGCCATTCTCCACCACTGGCTGGATAATGTACGTCAGCTCCCACACTCAAGAGGAGATTTGGTTGGCATTTGTTCCCAATTCCATTTTCAACAATAACGGTCCATTGAACATAAGCCCCATCAATGCTGCAAACACAACCTCACTTTCCGTCGATCACGCCTACATGGTCGTCATGTTTTTCATGTCCATGTTGTCCAGAATATGATTTTAAGACATCAACTGCAACAATACTTATCCGGATCCAATTCACTTTCAAGCAGTGTCTCGTTCGACTCAACCCCTCTATGCCTGTTACGCCTTGAAAGGACTCCTGGCAAGAGTGTGCAATAGCTTTTACAAGGTGTGCAGCCCAGTGTACCATTTCCAAACTACCCATATGATCCAGCATCCCAGCCCCTGGAGATGTCGTCAGACAGCAAAAAAAATGGCAGGACAGCAAAAATGGCAGGACGACAGGCTGCCAGCAACTGACACTGGCAGTGGTTCCCATGACGACAGCAGGACGCAGCAGTGGCAGGATGCTTAGCCGATCGCTTCACAGATTGACGGCAGGACACTCAGCTGGCAGGAGAGTTGGCAGGATGGCTGGATGCTCAGCAAAATGATGGCAGAACGCTCTGCTGGATGGCAGGATGCTCAGCAGGATGGCAGGACGCTTATCGGCCTGCAACACCTCCTCATCCAAATCCCTCGAGACAACCTATCTCAATGTAACACATTCATATTGACAACGCACTCATTCCTGGCACTCAAAACACCTATCCTATCACATTTGCCGCCTTCGATTACCTTCCGGTGGACCACATGACCCTCAATGACCTTCAACACCTCCTCCTCCCCAAATCTCCTTCCGACCATCTATCTCAATGTTGTGTGGTCGCTTTGATGCTGCACTCGTTCCTGGCACTCACACAATGTATCCTATCACTTTCGGAACCTTTGACAACCCTGGCTGGAGTGGACCGGTTCACCCCGGACGACCTCCAACACCCCCTCCTCCCCCAAATCACCTCCCGACCATATATCTCGACATTGTGCAGTCGTTTCAACACCGCGCTCATTCCTGGCATTCACACGACTTATCCTATCACATTCACCGCCTTCAATAACCTTGGGTTGGACTGGAGTGCCCTCGACAACCTCCATCACCTCCTCCTCGCCCAAATCACCCCCAGATGACCTATCTTGACATAGTGCAATCATTTCGACAACGCACTCATTCTCAGCCCTCATAGCACCTATCCTATCGTATTCGGCGCCTCTTATTACCCTGGATTACACTCGACAACCTCCATCCCTCCTCCTCGCCCAGATCACCCCTAGACCATCTATCTTGATGTAGCATGTTTGTTTCAATGATGTGCTTGTCTTTAGCACTCACAACACCTATCCTGTGGTTTTGACAGACCTCAATAACCTTGGGGCAAACAGAATTGTCCTCGGTGACCTCCAACCCTCCTCCTCACCCAAATCCCCCCTGGACTACCTAACTTGATGTAGCACGTTCGTTTCAACGCTGCACTCATTCCTGGCCCTCACACAACCTATCCCATACTGTTCATAGCCTTCTATAACCCTGGGGTGGACTGGATCACTCTTGACGACTTCCAACCCTCTCCCTCCCTCAAATCACCTCCTGACCATCTATCTTGCCATAGCACGTTGTTTCAACACCACGCTGGTTCCTTGCACTCACACAATCTATTCTATCATTTCCGGGACCTTTGATAACCCTGGGGTGGACTGAATCGACCTCGACAACCTCCAACACCTCCTCCCCATACTTTTGCACTTTTAACCTTTGATATTCAAACCACCTGCTTATACTGCTTAACTTGTACTTCACATCTCTTATCCCGTTTCTACATGGTGCTGAGAGGTATATATCAGACACTTTTCATTCATCCTAGACATATGCTCTTAAATACTAAACCAGATTTACTGTATGTCCTAGGTAAATAAGAAGAATTACATTTCCACATGATGTTGAGAGATTTACTGCATGTCGTAGTTCATGCAGGATGATAACCCTAGGATCCATTTTGCTTATCTTTACCTACACTGTGACCAATCAATCAATCCCTACACTTTTGGTACACTTTCACTAATCATACCATATGTCTTCCGCTTTGCTTCTTGATACAACTTGACCATCTTGGAACATTTGGAGTGGTACTTTGGATTTAGTCAGTATACATCACTGTCCTTTGCAACCATGGGGATGTTGCTGCTGGTGCGAACAGCCTCATAATAGAGGTTGTATGTGCTCCTGAAGGCAATATGGGTTTGGAGAGCATGTTTCTCATTCATCTCTGCCTGTAATGCACCATATCTGGACAGCATGTACTGATGATTATCTGTTCCTCTATTGAATCCAGCTGCTCCATACGACTCCTCCAGGGAATCCAATCTCCACAGACCAGTAATAGGTTCATCTGATTTTGGGGTGAAGCCAACACCTACATCCACAATCAGCTCCTCAGACTTGTGATCCAACATGTGTGTCCAAACAAGGCAGGAAAGGTTCTCTTAGAGAGCAATCTCTGGAGACTGGTGGACTCTGTCCTAACCATCCTTGGTCAAGAGCTTGATGCCCTTGCCTTCCATAACAAAGAAGAATGACCCATACATAGAGTAGAGCGTGCTATCCTCCTTGATAATGTGACGCATGGACATCTGGACCCCCTCAAAGACACTGTTGGAGAGTGGGGTAGTCTTGGAGCCTCCCCTGCCATTGTTTCCAAATGTCTTGTAGCTGGCCTCCATCAAGGTTTTGCTGACATAGGGGACCCAACTTTCCTTGACATTCTCTGCAATAGCTGGTAGGAATACCTCCTCCCAAAAAGGATCAAGCACTCCCTGAGGCATCATATTCATCTGTCTGCCATTGAATGGACTTCTGTTGATCATTCTTGGAAACATGATGTAGACAGTGAGATTGTAACCCAAAGCAGATCCAAGCTTTCTGATGATGGCATGGGGGATGGCAGTCATAGGAAACTTCTTTGACAACCACTCAGTATGCGCACCAAAAGCTCGCTGATAAAGCTCTGACTGTGGAATAAGAATATCAATGTAAACATAGTTGTGTTTTGCGATTCCAGGCTTGCACTCATAGACTGGCATCATGTATATGCGATGCTGGTCTTGCACACAAAATCTCTAGTTGTCCAGATGATGCTGTCGATGTCAATGGAGATGTCGATCTCATTCTCATTGGAGTCCTGGCCATCCTATTCCAAGTCCACACAGATAGACTTGTCTTCTTTTCCAGGATATGGAATATGACCATGGACAAACATGTCAAGCCCATGACAGAAGGGCTGATGTAGTCTTGGTGCCTCACCAACATACTCCAGCATTTCTGTGGCACTCATGATCATTGCATCCCCTATAGTTACCTGAATTTGGTAATCAAACAATAAATAAATAAATGAATATGGATGGGAGGAAAGTCAGGAATAATTACCTTGTTGCTGTTACCACAAGTACCACAATCCAGGCTGTGCATTTCAGACACATTGTCGGAGACCTGACATTTAGGATCATGTCCCTGGACATTTCCGATGGCCATGACATGGTCCATAACTCTGACAGGAGGAAAAAGATAGAACATCTGGAAAAAGTTGGGGAGGAGTCGATATCCATGATTTCTCCACATGGTCCAAGCAAAGGACTGAGTCATCTGCTCAAAGGGGAAATTGAGGATGGAGTAGACCTCTGGCTGCTGTAGTATCTCCAATGTCGGACCATCATCATATTCATTGTATTTGTGATCATGTTCCAGGAACCTTCACTCTTGATATGCAGGCAGGAATATAGGTGGGCTTCACCTGGAAAAGCGACTTGCGGAACCTAATTTTCAATTCTTCACTCTTTTCCTAGATGTCTTTGCTACATTGGAGCATTGGCCATCCACTGGTGGTATTTGAGTATTGTCATCGTCGTTCATGTCCATGACAGTCATGGTGGTAGATCCAAGTGCATGGGGACACCAAGCAGCTCAGTTGCATGCTTCATGAAGTATCTTGTGATTCTTTATTTTGGCCAGCAAGGCCAATGACTGTTTCCTTGACAGTCCTCCCATGGTGGGATCTCCTCCGTCCAACAGATTATCTTCCATCTCTCGAACCTCCTGCTCCTCTAACTCCTCTTCCACAATCCTTCCAGAGTTAATGTTTTGCATCTTTCTAGAGATGTCTATTGCAGCATTTGCCAAGGTTGTATGGCATTCTCGACAAGAGTTGCTTGCAAGGGTCAGGGTATGCAGGATGTTATTGTCCTGCTGTTGATTGCCACCAGAGACAAGGTCCTGAAGCTCCTCTCCGATCTCCATGTCATCCCAGTAAAGGGGCAGATTCATCCTGTATTGCATATAGTCTCTGTAAGCCACCAGACAGCGAGCCTTGATGGTTCCAAGCATATTTTTTCACAACATATGGCCACAGGGGAGTTGTGCATCACCGTCCATCAGTGATTGCCATGTTCTATCAATGCCCTCCTGAAAGCATTTTTGCAAGACAGCACAGGCAGTGGGGCCACAATTGTAGCCATTTTGATTCCAATCATGGGCCAGGACAAAGACTTGGTCTGGATCTTCTGCATTCCACATATGAAGTAGTTGGGTCCATTCCACACCTGCCAATCTGGATCATAGCCTTCGCTGGAGATCTTCCTTCCCAGTATGTAAGCGATGTTGGATGCATAGTCGAACACAGCACCAAAGAAATGGTTGTTGTGATGAACGAGGAATGCGATGGGAATATGTGGATCATCATGGTGCAAAGGGATGTAGTGATCATGCATAAATTGAGCTCACTCCTCATGCAAAGGTTGCAAAGAGTTTCTAGAACAATTATAGAATGGCTTGGCACATTGGTTCAGAATGAAGTGCACCAGGGAATACCCTTGGGATTCATGCCAGATAGTCGCCAGATAGTAGTTGGCAACGATAATGTCAATCCAGCTTTGGTTGTTCAGAGTATCGAGCTCCTGATAGGCAGTATGCCAGAATACAGCCTTCAATAGTACTCGGGCTTGAAAAATTATAGAGGTTGTCAACAAAGCAAAATTATGAAGCCCCATGTGGTACTACTAACCACCTATCTCCTCACTGAATCCTCAACTGGTACTAGAGGGGGAGATGCAGAGTTAATTTACAATACAGATCTTGATGGAGCAGCCTCATCCTCATATGCAGAGGATTCATGTTCATCAGAGAGCACCGAAGAGGGGTGGACACTACCCTCATTTGGACTGTTTGCATTTCTTGGTGCTTGATCAAAGTCATCTTCCAAGCTTGCATGAACCACCATCTTCATAACAGCAGGCTTGCAACCAGGTCTTTTCTGTTTGCGAGGCCGTCCTCTTGGCCTCTTTGACACCACATCATCCCTGCCTCCTAGTAGAGATGATACATTGGTGAGTCAGCTCTATACATCTGAAATTGTCTTACTCTCATCATCACTATCTGACGACTTTGAGGAGGGGCCTGATTCTTTGATGACAACCAGTTTTTGCTTTAAAAACCATGCTTCTAGTCTTGGTGCTGATTTCGATTTATATCAATGAGTCACAGACCTACCAAGGATATGCAGGACAACCCACCGTCATCTTCATCTGATGTAAATCCTAACAGTGATTTCCTGAGAGTAATAGACATGCTTCCAACAGGATGAGCTGGAAGCAGGGTTGAATTGAAACAATGTTTAGATTGCTAAGGGAGGACATGTTCACCATCTTTCTGACTTGACATGGATGTGTCCCAGCCAGTGGAGACATCCAGATGTTCACTTTCATCATGCATATCAGAGTAGTGATCAACCATGGCATCAAAGGAGCACGAAATGGAGGGAGAGGGAGGGGATGAGTACAATGATGGTGTGCAATGTTCTCCGAAGAAATACCCATTGTAATTGTTGAGGTACCTTGCCAAATCATCAAAGGAGTGTAGAGGAGGGGAATGAATATGCAGTGAACCAGAGGACTCAGAGGTGGAGGAGTCACAAAGATCTATGACATCATCAAAGTAGACGGATCCGGCAGCGGAACGTCGCCCCATGAATGCCGCAGACTTCAGTTTGGGGAATTGATTTAAAATTTCCTCCATAAAAGCAAAGGTGGAGATCACGGAAAATCCTATCATTGAACATAATACATATATATAGGCAGCCAGGACCAATTGTATGTACTAGTCCAACTGATGATAAAATTACATAATGGTACTATCGGATCACAAAGTTCCTCAGCTATCTCGTAGCCAACTATGTATATAAGTGGATCAAATTTGAAGGGTGCTGCATGTCGTCAAAGGGCAATACAACCCCAAGCCTTGTACAGTTCAAGAACATGTCAGACTCCTTGACACTGGATGGTAAGCTGCACAGCAGGTCTCTTCACACGAGAAACATAATATAATACCTCACAATTCTTATTGTTATTGTTTCTAACAGTGAACAATCAATACACACAGTGTACGGTCAAAATTGATTGGCTTATTTTGTCTAGTTGATGAGTCTCACTTGACATTTTGACAGGCACTCATACCTTTCGATGTGGAGATGACTAAGTCCTCCATGTAATGATCATTGGAAGATAGAGAAAAGGACTGACGAGTGACCTGCCAGTGTTGCTGTTATCTCTGTCACACAGGAAATATGGCAGGCTCGCATCCTGGACATCAGAGTGGAAATGGTGTGTGACTTCAACTTTCATTAAATGTTCTTCAAACTCTGATTGCATTATTAAAGAATGGTTATGAAGCGAAGGCCATCTGGGTGATGGTCCAATGGTATCACCGACCTGAAGATGTTCAAGAGCAAAGGAATACATCTGGGCCCTGGATTGGGCCATGCTGATCCTGAATGATATAACATGATATAGGTTTTATTCACATATGGAACATCAGGAGCTCATATTGTCGGAAGATACAGACATTGTTGAGGCTGCATGCATTGATGGTAATGTTCTAGTGGAAGGTACATGTAATCTATTTGTCTGATTTGTTTTCTATAGCACCTGAGGACATCATCCGATTTGATGATGGTGCTCCATTTGGTCCATCAATCACCCCTGAAGACCATTATATGCAATGGACCATGGCGAAGAAAATAGAAAAGAAGACCAAGAAGGGCTGTAAGACAGGCAAGAATGCAGTCTACGAACTTGTGGTGAGTAGCATACTATATGTCTTGTGACTCGGGTACATGAAAGAAATTGGCAGACACCAATGCATCTATGTAAGGTCTGCAACAGGCCATACAATTCAGACAAGGATATCCAATGATACTATCAGGGATGCAAAGCATGGTATCACATCGACTGCCTCCACATGCTGTCCACTGGTTCGTCTGATATTTCTGACGTGGTAGAGGCCTCTATATACATGCAGGGACTGCCGTTCGAATGCAAGAATGATTTGCAGATCATTCCACGAACACCGATCCAGCAAGGCAATGATCATGGTATGGTTGGGAATGGTCAGGGTATTATGCTGGCCTGGACAGTATTTCAAAGATTGAAACAGGGTCATTCCGGTCTGACATCCGACACATGGAGAGATCTCGATCAGCTTCACTATCCTGTGTCATTGGAAGCATCCGGGGACATGCAGTATTATGGTTGTCCAACATGTAGTAGCAACAGAAAACATAACTTCTTGTAGTATTCCCAGTTAATATGTTAATCTGTTAATTTGACATTCCAAAACATTATCTTGATGAGAACACATGATCTGGGACTGATACTCACAACATGTCGTATTCATATATGTTCGGCCATGGTTATGTAAGTGTATATATATGTTATGTCTTGTTTGCTGGCATGCCAAGCATGTGTTCGACAATGTTCGGCTTATGTTCGGTTCCCTTCAGACAAGCATACAGCCGACTCTCCTATTGGTGTACCATACATATGTTATTCTGCATCTATCTGAGTAACTGAACAAGGCAAACATTCACTTTGGGAAATAGCTCACACCCTTGGTCCATTGTGGTTCGGCATTTGTGCGGTAATCATTCTACATAGACTTGCCCATCATCAAACACAGATCATGGAATACCTACACGGAAATGGTTCATGTACAATGTAGACAAACCCATACAGACATTGTTATATTTCAAAGGACAGGGAGTGTATTATGTATATATTAAGGGCTGGGCTGACTCCAGCCTCACAGCAAGAGGAATCCCTTCTTCATCACTTCATCCACTTCAATCGAGTGCTTTCAAAGTGATTGAAAATACTTCCCGAATATCTTCATGCTGTTATGAAATGACGTCTTCATTTTGAACCGCATCGTTAATAACATGCCTCTCCTGTGTTCGATGTAGCGCTTGATGACTTACTTTCTTGACCAGCTCAGCATTCCAATATTTTACTTCCTCGGGAAATTTTGTTTGCAGTTGCTGGACGACCTGCATACTGTGAATCATCTGAAACACAAATGTTCAGCTGATGGGTGCATTCCATTTGTCAGAAAATATGGTGAACCTCTGGATGTAAGACATTCCTATTTTCCACGCAGAGCCTCATCATGTCCTCCATTCAATAGATGATGATATGGAGCTTGGTGTTAACCGATTCACAAAACATGTCCAATGTCATGGAGGAGGTGCTGGGACATGGCAGCGATTTCTGCTCTGACTTTACAATCTTCTTTGGGCTGATGGTGAGCATAAAATGCTCAAACGTGTATTCAGCATTCGGGTCGTTACTCCTTTGGGTGTTCACGATGAACATCGGCCCACTAGCGCCTGACGATGATTCCACAGGTTTCACCCCAAGCCTCTGTTCTGTATTCCCCAATCCTGCCTTATCCTTTTGTGCTTTTACCCTTGTCACCATGTGTGCCTTACCCTTTTTCACATCAGTCTCCTTCACAACCCCAGAGCTTGTGGATAGCTTATGGTCTGGTTGGTCTTTCGTCCTGCTTCATAGCCACATTGACCACTCCATTGATACTGTCCTTGTGGATGTCGACCCATGTGGATGCCCTTGGTGGCATTTCGTGCTCTTAGCAGTTGTGTTGTGGACACTGTATTGCCATATCAGAATGTATGGATTGTTATGATCGCCAAAACCTTACTCATCCCTTGTCAGACACTCTTCAACAACACTCTGCCCAGGAGTCTCCATATGGTCCTCCGTAACCTGTGGATGCTCTACACCATCTTTAACAGTCAATTCCATCTGGGATGTCAGAAAGACTTTCTCCAGAGCTTCAGGTAATCTGTTTGCATCCGACGAGTCATTTTCAATATCATTGTAGTCCGAAGTGGAATATGTTGTTGTGGGGGAAACATCAATTGGGTCGTCCGACATGGAATCGTGGACATCATTGTAGTCCTCAATGTTGTTGAAGGTCGACATGTTTGAACAGCATGTGGACCATTGCATTAGATCATCATGCCCTGCTGTTGATGCATTCTTGATAGGTCTTGTATGGTCTGTAAATCCTTGTAGAGGTTCCTATAACCTGAAAAATTATACTTTGCGCTACTTACTAGCGAACATTCCAGACAACAATGATTCATTCATTGGTTCCTCCACTTCCTTCTGCACTCCACTGGACTCTTTTTCCCGTTCACTTTCACTTTCCTTTTGCGCTTCCTTTCCCTTTCCATATTGCATTTCTGTTTCCTTACCACTCCCATGTCCACCTGTCGCCGTTCCTCCCCACCTTGCCTCTCCAGGTTCCCGTCCCGCCTCTCCTGCACTATCACCTCCTCCCTCTTCCACACCAGCCATCTGAACTCCCTCTTTTGTGGCTAATTCTTCCCCCACTACTTCCGCCACTTCATCATTTTCCTCATCCTGAAATCGCTCTGCCTTTTCAGCATCATCAACACCATCTGCATCCACATTGCCACTCTTGCCTGAACTGGTTCCATCTTCTGACACAAATATAGTGATAAATAGCTCCATATGGCTCACTCACTATGGGGTCATTATTGATTGCCAAGACCTTGCTTAGGTTATTACAGCCCTCATTCCGTTTGACATGTGGTCGGTAAGGGTATAATAACTCCCATACACTGCAATACATCATGGAGCTGTTACTTCAGACGACAATACACTGTATCCATTCTTCACCCTGTATTAACAACCATGATTACATGCATGACACTATTTCGACATTCCTCTCAGGATTTCACCCACATTACAAAATGCACTGCAGTCCCACCAATGTCCCTGCCTCAGTTCCTGAGCCACATCCATTACATGCATCCCTGCCTTCAGTCTCTCCACAATCTTCATTGCTGCCTCAAATTCGCAATCCATCTCCTGCCGCAGGATGTCAAGCTTAAGCATGGATGGTGTAGTGGTGTTGCACTCCGCAGATGAGTATGTCTTGTACCCCTCCATAAATGCGATGAATGCAAGGAGAGGCCTGCAGTAAAATAGCCCTGCAATACCACGATCAATACCTTCCTCATACACACGACAGACAGGAGATAGTTACTTTGTGGGTCCCTGGATATCCTTGGCAATGCCAACACCATCCATATGACATAGCGTCAAATGACAGGGTGGACAACATTGGTTACCACCAGCGAACTCTCCATTGTTGTGCCTGGAATCTTAGTGCAATCATACTGGATGGCCAGCTCTGTGTTTCGAAGTACAGGGTATCTCAAATGGGTGTGCAGGGCAATGCAAGGAATGAACAGTAGTGTGAGACTCACTACTTGAATGATCTTGAGATCAACACAGAGTCTTGAGTGTGTGGAGTGAACAGGGTAAAAAGAGATGACTGTCTCTGTTAGAGAGATACATAGAGGGCATAAGGCCCTAGTATATATAGTAAGAGAACTATTTGTCCGTATGTACTCTATCTCCTACAATATATTAGGGTAGTCCATGAAAGTGTCATAGAATGTCATGGAATGATCAATAAGCTGATCAGTAAGCAGGATAAGCACATATGACTAATTCAAAATAATTATCAGTCAGCTATCCAATAGCATAACAAGCTCTATCATAAGATGATAAATCATATCAAATATGAGTAAGATGAATAGTGTCATCACCTATCACATGTGTGTCTCATATCACATGTCAGTTAAGTCATGTGACATGGTTTAAAATAGATCATGTGATGTGATCTAGAATCATGGTTATGGAATAGAAGTCTGAAGATGAATACCATGATTCTCAACACTGTGAGGTGGAATGTGTTGTAACAAAAGAAATGTCCACTGGATGTCACACCGTCCTGTGGGATGAACACCATGTGGTTGATCCCTGGAGTTTGGACACTGAAATGAAAAGGCACCAGTGGGTATCAGAGGAGCTTTATGTACTTCGCACTTACAGTGTATCACCTCATTCGAGAACAAGGGTTCCCAGGGGGTACTTCCAGAATATGAGGGCCGGTGTGATCTTCAAAGATACCATCCCAGGCCTTGAACAGGTCGTCCCTGTTGGCGTTGTGACTATTTGGGATGTCTATATAGCCCCACACCTTCGTCCCAGACTATATCATGATGTACATGCAAAGCCTGGCAGCGTCGTGATGCAGGTATGTGACGAAGCCACCATGTGTCATAAGGTCCCACCCTCGCAGACGCTCCATGTCGCTCAATATGGCCTGTGTGCCGAAGTATCATTTTCCCTTGTTGCCACATATCATTGGTAAATACAAGTTGTTCATTGTCACTGACTTCGCATTCACATTGTCCTCCAATGACCTGTAAGATGACATCATCACTGTTCAGGCATTCAAAGATGGGAATACATACCTTATGAATATTGGTACGTCTGGCTGGGCATTCGGAAGATCCAGCAGGTTCATACATATGTCTTCCATATCTGCCATCTGGATAAATTCTTCCAATGTGACCAATATATGGATCATCCTGAGATCTTCCTTGTCCTTCTTCACCTGTTCTCTGGTGTGTTTATAGCCATCTGCAAATAGTTAGCGGTGTTTCCTCAGTTGCATAAACATATCTACCCTGTATATCTACGTTCTGCAAGATTGTGGATTGATAAAGGTGTATGTCCTCTAGCATAAAGTCTAATGTAGGTTCTGGCTCCCACCCACGGACCAGAACAGCGCATCCTAGTGAGAAGTAATCTTTCATCTTCAACACCATTTCCCTGATGTCTTGAGGATTCTTGCTATACTTCAGCTCTGCTATCATCAGACGTACAGAATGTCGCCATATGTGTACTCCTGTGCCTTTGATGTGTCTGCCATGTACCTAATGGCCTCCAGATCCTTTATAATGACATGGATGTAAATGTGAGTAAGCTATCTAGTGGGATTACACAACACACCACCGGGCTAAACCATGGGCCATACATTGTAAGACTGAGTGCCCTCCACTCCACAACTGGCGCAGTCTTCGGACAACAGATCTGCATCAGAAGCGAACTGTTCCCTGTGTTCTAGGGAGCCTTCAGCGTGACTGTGTCGGTGTACGTATTGTAAGACTGCTTCTATGTTCACATGTAGGAAATGGACTTATGCTTCCTCTGTTTAGGCTCACTGGACCCTTCATCCATCGCAGGTTAATTCAACCAGGACATCATAATATCGACCTCAATCTTCTTTTCCTGCCCCTGTCTGGTCGGTGGGTGGGCAGCCAGACGTTCTCCCTGCCCTTTGTCCACCTGTCTCCTCAATGCCAAATGTAATGGCCCCTGTAGTGCTGTATTTGCCTTTATCTCCGTTCGTGCAGGCCGGTGACTCTCCAATGATCTAGATGAATGTATTCAGATGTTGGCATTACACACCTTGGTTTGCTTTGCCAGTGCTGGAGGGTTCATGTCTTTCGTTTTAACCAGAGGAGCATGCAGTGTCATCTGTGCCTTTCATGAGGTTTGTGAACAATTGTAGATGGGTTAAGAGACTTGTACCCTTTCTGTGCCCTTAGTCGAAACCAGCCAAAGGACATTAGAAATTGCATTTGATATATGTATGTTCAACAGTTATAGGCTCCCATTCTGCTATACCGAACCCTTTACGTGCTTTGGTTAGTGAGTCCACAAAATCATCACGGCTTTCAAGGAGTCGAATGCCCTGGATTGGACATGGTGTGACAAAGAGGATGTCCATGTCAATGCAAAGTTCAAATGGTGCCAAAGGTGACCATGGATGCCATGTAGAGGCACTGCAAATGTTGATATTTGCTGGATATAGGTGGATGTTACCAGTTCAGGGGAGCAATGTTACCAGTGTGTGGAGTTGGGTCGGCCCCACAGAAGATGTTAAGGATGATGGAAAAGGTGCCATCCAGAATATGGGGCTGTATGATCATGTGTTGGCATATGGAGGACTGCATGGCTCATATGTTTGGGTGAGTGTGTGTGTAATATATAGAAGCTGGAGGAGGGGTGATTCCCTCATTTGAAGAGATTATATATTCCATTGGTGGCAATTTCATATGGGGAAAGTACCACACCTGCAATGCAAGGTGTCTGCCGATCGTCCACACACACAGATCTGGTTATTTTAAAAGCTGTATGCTATCTCACATGTTCTGTAGAATGGTCATTGTGACTCGTGTATGCATGTAGACCTCAAGTTAGGATGATGCTTTCCACCCCTATCCTTGTATTGCACAGGATATAGATATTGTAATCACTATTGAACAATCGTCAAATATAAATAGACAAAGGTGGACTATTCCACTAAAGGACAGCAGTTTAACCTCTGATTGGTGCAGCATAATATATGAAGGCATATTTATATGGATTACTAAGTTCAAGCAAGTGGGAATGGTTGCTGAACAGTCAAACACATGTTCGGCACATGTTTGGCGCCCTGAAAAACATACCGTATGATACGCGCTTGGTGAATAACCTACAGTGCAACATATCAACACTATATAACAACCACAGAACATGTTTGCACCCATTGCCTGCATGCATCCCCAATCCCACAATTTGCATAGACAATATTTAAGGTTCTAACACTACTTAAATATTGAATGTACGATAAGCCCAGGGTCAAAGCCCATACTCAAGAGCCTTTGGGCAACAGGAGTGGGTGGGTTAGGGGTTATCAACCACTTTTTCCTCGGTGTCCCCTCATCCTCATGATCTCTGTTGGGAAAAGGTCTTTTGTCTCCAACCGCAAGCCGACCTAGTCTGGGCATAATGCGATCACCTTCCAGCATGGATTACACATCAGTCATACATTGGATACAGAGCAACGGAACTCACCCACAATGTCTGCATCAGCATTATGCTGCACAGTCAGCACCACATCACCCTGCAGCGTCACCGTCACCCATTTCTCGCTGTCATTGTCACCTTCCTCTTCCTCGCCAGTCTCATTGCCATTGCCACTGTCCTCATCCGTGTCATCACCATCACTCCCACTTTTCCCCACATACTCAATCTCGTCGTTCTGGCGCTTAGTGTCCTTATCCTTGCCCTTGTCGCTATCGCTGTCCTTGCTGTCTCCGCTGTCCTTCTTGTTATTGTTGTGCTGGCAATTTTCATTATTATTTTCTCCCACACCCCCAGCATCCTCCTGCGGCTGGTTTGCCTCCTCCAATTTGCTTTTTACCCACCTCGACACTGTTGGAGTTTGAGGGTGAGACAGGGGATCGGGTTGAAACACAAAGGCAGCACACATACTCCATTCTGGGTCAAGTTGACGGTCGTAATGGTCCTTGAGCAGGTCCCATAGCTAACTCAAGTGGTTCTTCGGCACCCTGTCGATGTCGTAGCTGTACTCACAACCTTCCAACTTGGGATGAATGTGGAGGGAATCGAACTCGTCCCAATCTAATGGCTAAGTTAGATAAGGAACATATATAGAAACAGAGGTAAATGTACTTACCTAAGCCTTGGAGCCAAATGCACTCAATGTTTATTTGTGTGGCACATTGGAATTCAGTGATGAGAAACTCCCTGAAATTCATGCATCACCAGTATTTGATACGTTCCTTTGGAACTTCAAGAGAGGGTTAAATAATGGCCTCCCCCATATTGTCGAGGTGGCACAATATGTGAAGGAGTTGAGGAATGCAACTTTGACTTTCTTCATCCTGTTGCCACAGTACGTTTGGCAGAGCCGGATGCAGAGATCAAGTCGAAAGAGGAATTTAATAAAGTGGTCTACATAGTACTCAGGAAGGCATGTCCTGTGGTCGGTGATGTTCACGTTGGTATTGGTCACTTTCACCTCAAAGTGACAATCTATTGAGTTCGTCCAGCATTCGTAGGATGCACAGTACACCTAACCTGGGTGACATATGAGATATGTGTGGCATTTGGGAATGTCGAGGACCAGTAGTAGTCGGACATGATTGTGGGTGGTGGGGATGATGGTGTGTGTGTGTGGGGGGGGAGGGGGGGCGGGATGATGGTGGGGATAATAATATGACGTGTTTATAAATGATCACCAAAAGCCACCAGAATGCTGTGTGCAAACAGGTCCACACATTTGTTTGACCCAAAAAGGAACTACCAAATTTGAATATGCAACCTCAGCAAAGCCGAACCTGCATTTGCTCATTTCACATGCTTAAGGATAATTTGTTTGACTGTTTTGCTGCTCATGTTCGGCATGTTCCACTCATGTTTGGCATGCCAAACTTGTGTTCAACTTATATTCACCCATGGTTTGGTCATTGGAAAGGAGATCATGTAGTTGTATGTGTATCGTAGACTACACATCAATCGCTGCCCAAGTCACTGATGTGCAACCGGGAGTGAACTTTACTTTTCCCTTTCCCCTTCGTCCTCTTTCCTCTTTCCCCTCGTTCCTTCTTCTGCTTCTCATTTGTTGCCGCCTTCACCTTCCCCATCACTTTTGCTTTCCCCTTCGCCTTCACCTTGCCCTGACTCCTGGTGGTCATCTATTCCTCCTCCTCCTCCTGCTCATCAGAATCCTTCACTGCATTTGCAGTTGCCCTTCCACTGCCTGTCTCCTTCAAGGAACCCAGGCAAATGACGTCTTCATCACCATGGCTTTCCAAGTGCTCGTTGTAGAAATAACCGACTGAACTACATTAGCATCATTATAGAATTAGCGAAGGGAGATGGCTCACAATCAGGGTCCGTGACCACTGGTGGGTTGAAATGTGTGGTGATCTGTTGTGAGACATGTTGCACTACCTTGAGGGTTCCAATGGCTTTCATCATGAGGTATTGCATACACATGCCAGTTCAGATACCACCAATCTGGTTTTCATAGGCATTCCAATCTACCAAAGGTCAGCACATGTGAAGCATTTGTGAGGTAATCAGACTTATCACATGCATCCACTTCTCCATATTCAAATGGAACATCAATGGCCTGGCACCACTCTCGGACATGTATCGGCTCATGCTGGTGGATGTAGAACTCGATCAGCAAATAATTATCGAATGTCTTGTTCCAATATGTCGCTCCCTCCTTTGATGCCAACCTGGACTTTGTCACTATGTGCCTGAATACATTGTCCATGTACCACATGAGCATATGCATGTTATTCTTGATATCAGGATTGAGCTTGAGGTCCTGCGCATGAGTGAGTATCAACCAGATTATCTTCTCCCTCCAGCTGAATCACTGGAGGTGGATAGCATAGGAGTCAGGAAGGGTTAGCACTTAGGGTTGATAGGTTGACTTAGGTTCGGGGGAGATTTCCTGCTATATTTCTAACCCTAGTTTAGGGTTAGAATGGGGCAGTGGTGATCATTACAGTGGCTTTACTGTGAAAAAGAGGTGTAAATGGGGTCTGCCATGTAGATGGATACATATCACTTGAGGAGGGTGTAAATGGGGTCTGCCTTGTGGGTGAGTGAGTGTCCATTCCCAGAAATGGGTTTAAATGGGGTTTGCTTTGTGAATGTGTGGTTATCTTCAAGGATGGGTGTGAATGAGATATGCTTTGTGAATGGGTGACCACCACCAAAGGTGGGTGTGAATGGGGTCTGCTCTGTAGATAGATGGCCATGGCCAGGAGTGGTTATGATTGAGGTCTGCTCTGTAGATAGGTGGCCATGGTCAGGAGTAGGTGTTATTGGAGTCTGCTTTGTAAATGGGTGGCCATGGCCAGGAGTGGGTATGAATGGGGTCTGCTCTGTAGATAGGGGCCATGGCCAGAAATGGGTGTGAATGGAGTCTGCTTTGTGAATGGGTGGCCATGGCCAAGAGTGGGTGTTATTTGGGTCTGCTCTGTAGATACAGTGACCTTCAAAACTGTTGCAATGCCTAACCCTGATGTGGTACACACAGCGCACCACAAACACCCGTGGGAATTCCGCTTAGCCACCCATATACCCCTCAGCCTACCTTGGTTTGTTGCATACATGTGCATTCACACATGTATACTCATGTCTCCCTCCTTCATAGGTTTATGCAAGCAGGTGTGCACGATTTCGCAGCCAACTAGTTGAATCCAGAGCTCACCAGGACCAAAGGTGTGGTTACTACTAGGTACACCAGAAACATTGGTCACCGAGAATGACCATCTCATGAAATGTATGCTTACACCACCTCCATTCCATTGCTCTCAATAACACATAAATCAGGTGTGACATGCACATCCTGCCCAAATCACTCTGATGGATGTACAATTTATGACTAACCTCTTATCTGACCCCACCAGCCCACCGCAATTCAAGATTCAATCATGGATCATGTGCCCCACCCTTTCCTCTCTGCAGTTACTGAAGTGATCCTTCTAGAACCATGGTTTATCCTTGTCACATTCCTCCACTGCCACCATTCTACCCAACACCATCACCTTGATGTGGCTTTGTGCCCCATCGAATTGCAGGCAAGAACTATGTGTTCCTGTTGTGCTCTCTTGAGGCTTCGTGTCTCATGTCTCCATCATTTGTGGTCTCTCTTTCTCATTTGGATAGGTAAGCTTGCTCGATGGCTATTCTGGTGCTGGCGACTAAGTGTATTGCTGGAACGTCAGACAAATCCCATGCAAACAGGACTACTGCAAAGTGTATTAGACTTGGATCTACTAGTACGCCCAGTTTTCAGCTTCTATCTGATTTATGTACTCATTGAACTCATCTTCATTAGTCACCATTTCTGGTACTAAATTCAAATCAGCCTCCTCCTTCGTCTCATCATACTGTAGGTGGCCATGGCCAGAGGTGGGTGTGGATGGGGTCTGCTTTGTTGGAAGTGAATACACATGCCAGTGGTGTGTGTGAATGGAGTCTCCTTTGTGGATGAATGGACATTTCCAAAGATGGGTATAAATGGGATCTGCTCTATGGATGAATGGCCATGGCCAGGGGTGGATCTGAATGGAGTCTGCCTTGTGGGTGGATGGGTGATTGGAGTCTACTCTGCTGCCTTGTGGGTGTTTGCCCTTCATCAAAGGCAGGTGCAAATGGGATCTGCTTTGTGGGTGTTTGCCCATCAACAGGAGCAGGTGTTTTTGTGAATGAGTGCAAATTGGGTCTGCATTATGGGTATTTGCCTTCACCAAAGGCAAATACAAATGGAGTCTGCTTTGTGGGTGTTTGCTCCTCACCAGAGACAGGTGTAAATGGGGTCTGCCTTATGGGTGTTTGCCCTTCACCAGAGGCAGGTGCAAATGGGATCTGCCTTGTGAGTTGATGGGGGAGCAATCTTGTGGAGTTCGTGTAAACAAGAGCTTGTTACCCTCTCCACCACAGAAGCTGAGTATGTTACATCCACCCATGCTGCAAAAGAAGCCCTTTGGCTCCGTCACCTTATTGGTGAAGTCTTTCAACCTCTCCACAACCAAACCACATTCTACAACGACAATCAATCCACAATCACTCTTACTAAAGACGGTAATTATCATGTGCGCACTAAACATATAGATATTTGTTACCATTTTATTTGTTTCTTAATTTCTGATGTTTCTGTTCACTTGATCTATTGCCCTACTGATAGTATGGTTGTTGATACCCTTATAAAAGCTCTCTCTTCTGCCAAGGCCAAGCATTTTGCTTCGGAACTTGGACTTTATACTGTTTGAGGGGGAGTGTTGGAGTTCAAATGCCATATATAGTCGCACGTGCTTACCTAATTACGAACAACCTTTATTTGTCCGTCGTTCTTTTTCGACCACCTCAGTTGCTTGTCATAGTCAACTGAGGCTTACATTTACTGCACTGCTGGCGATATCTGATGTGGATCAGAAATTGGGTGAATCTGGATGTGACTCCTGATCAGTACTTGGTGAGGTGATATTTAAAGTATCACTTGGATGATGTGAGCTTCAATTGTTTTGATGTGTGGAATTGAGGTGTGATGAGAGCATGAGCTTGTGATTGAAGTGAGCTCGATGTAATGTTGGGGATTAACATAGCAGAGTGGTGTGAGGTGGCACACATGTGACTATGGGCGGAATGCAGTTTGGAGTTGTGCTGAGGACTTGTCACTAAGTGGCATAAAGCAGCATACTATGGCATCATGGAGTGTGACATAGTTTAGAGGCTTGCGGGCCTGCACTGGTTTAGAGTCGCATGACGACTGGTCTTGTGGTTGTGAGACCGGGGTTTAGCCGTGAGGCTACTTGGTATCATAAGTGGAGTGGGTACGATAAGTATAGTTGTGAGACTAGAAAATATAAGTGTAGTGAGCAATAGTAGTATCTATGTTGATGTGAGTGGTTCAACACTATGGACCAGACAGTATTAGGATGATTACTGAGCCTGGACAGTACTATGTGTCTTGGGCATTCAATCTGATGACAAACCCCTGACACCCTTGCAATTGAAGTGATCCCTCACCCTCCTTGCATTGCCCTTCTTGCTTTCCCTCTCTCATTTTCTTGCACACTCACCTTCTGTTAGGTATATTGATATATACATGTATGTGAGTGTTGTTAGTCTCATGAAGTATTCTATTTACTGATTTGATTTTTAGGCCCTCATGGATTGTTATGCAGGTATGATTTTCAGCCTTATTTCTCTATGTGGTAACATGAAGGAGACTAACAATACTACAGACATTGCCTTTGCATTCTCTCATCCAGGCTTGGTCTCCCTGACTCTGAATTCCAATATTCTGAAATGCATATTAGCAAGCCACTACTAACAGTTTCATTTTTTCTGTTTTTAGACCTATGGTAGGATTTTCACTGCTGACACAAGTTCAATCCAGCCAACCATTCTCCTTATTGCTTCTTATTTCACCTAGAGTTTACAGCTCTCTTCAAGTACCTTTTTCCCCCTTAGGTACAGTAAGTGTCAAGTCCTGCCAAGGTTTTGTTGCTGATACAGGCTCAGTACAGTCAACCCTTCTCCTTGTTGCATCTCGTTTCCTCAGACTCTTTCCCTCATCTCTAATATGTAAGTCTCAGGCCTCTGGTAGGGTTTTACTATTGATACAAGTTCATCTCAGTCAATTCTTTTTTGTATGTTTCTTGTTTCATCCAGGCTCTTAACTCTTCTCAGATTCCTTTTCCTCCCTTTGGTAAGTCTCAAGCCTTTCATAATTGCCACTGATACAAGTTCAGTACAACCAACTTTCCTTCTTGTTACTCTTTGTTTTACCCAAGGTTTCTGATTCTTCTTAAGCTCTTCCACTCTTTTTTGGTAAGTCTTAGACCTCTCTGGCTCTTCCCCTCATTTTAGGTAAGTCTCAAACTTTCCTAACCTCTGGTAGGATTGTCATTGATAATACAGGCCCAGTCCAATTCAATTTTTTTTTCTTGGTTTCTCCTTGTTTTTTTTAGTACTAATGTTTTTTTAAATAAGTTTTTTTCCTATGGCTCACACTTGCAATGAATGTGGCAAGAAGTTTGCCAAGAAGAGTAAACATGATCAGCACTGGAAGAATGGGATCAAGATCACAACTTTTACCAGTTATTATGGGAAAAGGATCACTGTCTTATGACATGATGGTGGCATTTTTTTATGCTATAGTTTACACCCAACATGCCATACTGAAAAGGGGTATGGTAATACTGATAGTCTCAACAAGCATATGAAAAAATGTTAGTCCACTTGAATTGAACCAGAGAAAAAGGTAAGTTTAACATGTATTTTTCTTCAATTATCATGTTGTGATTAAAATATATGAATAGGGTGAAGCATAGCCAGTATCCACTGAGCCTTTTTCAATGGTGAGCAGAGTTGTATTCAAAAACTGAGTGTAACTCTTATTCTGTTGGTGTAAAGATAGCAACAACTGAGCCTTCTCAAGTGAGTGTGTTTCATAAGAGCAAGTAAATTTTACAGACTGTCTTTATTTCTATTATTTAGGTAACAATATCTGAAGAAGAACATTTTCAGGTGTATTTAGGTACCAATGCCTGAAGAAGAATCCTGTCAAGTATATTTTATTTTATTTCAGATATAAATATATCTTAAGAACTCATACTTTGCTTTTATGTTTAGGTAACAACACCTACCCACACTGAAGAAGATACCACTCTCTTTGGAGAATCTGAGGTAAGTTATAGTATAAAAAGCCAATAGGTTGTCAGATGGATACTAACATGATATGGGCAATCTACCTCTGTTGCAGATATGCAACAACTATCAGAGGAGTCCATTGACATGGTATAAGTGTTTTTTCATGGATGGAAAATACTTAACTAATAATTTATGATAGCCTGTTGAACAATCCATCTCAATAGCAAGCAATGTGACGCAATAGGCTATATCTTTCATTTTCATTCCTATCGTCTTATAGACTCTTGGTTGCAGACCACCCATTGGCATGAATATGTGACAACAAGACTAGAGGTTGGTGATATGTTGGTGACTGGGCTTAGACAATTTATTGCTTTTCAGGCTGGAGACATGTCAGTCAGCAAGCCTAAACAGCTTGTTGCCTTACCACAAGCGCATGAGGCAGGATTGATGAATGTACCCAAAGCTATCAAATGCTATTTTTGATGAAGACCTTGTTGTCATTGATACCACAAGTGAGCTGGTACTTCAAAAGATTAATTCTCCTCATCTAGTCAAGCAGTTAAGTTATTATTTTCATAAACTTTTAATGTTAGGCCTATTATTTGCATTTTGGCCATGCTTATATGGGAACTTGGGGTGAATTTTGAGGACCTGGATAATGGAGTCACAGCCTTAAAGGATATGTTGGAGGATGTGGATAGTGACCAGTCTGAGCTTACCCAGTATATACACAGATATGTTGGAGGGTGAGAAAAGTGATCAATTAGAGCTGATCTAGTTGCATATCACAGGATACTTATCAATATGTGGACCACAACTTGGTCCAAATTTGTGACCACAAATTCCTCTCAAGTGTTTCTGAAGGACCCCACAGAAGCATGCCTTGCTTTCATGACTTTGAACAAGCATGGCTCTTTCAAAGAGGCCTATTGCTGTGCTGGAGTATTGCAGAGTTCATGCAGATAAAGATCACATCCAGGAGGAGCAGACTGCTTGTGATGAACTAGAGGCTTGGTTTACAGAAAAGAAACCTTTCACATTTGCTCATCTCAGATCACTCCAAAACAGAGCCTCTGCCATTGCTTATGATATAACGGGACAAATATGAATCTGGTGGACTGACAGAGATGCATTCACATTATTGAAGTACAAAGATAGTCCTATCAAGCTTTCAGATGCTTGTTCCATGTTTCATGGTGGCCTATACAGATCTGGCAGATGATGCCACTTGCAAGAAAGTGGGGTACTCTTTTATCCTTGACTCTAGAAATGCAAGTTTTGATGATCACATGCATCTTGTGCATGCAGTTGCTGAGAGAGGTGGTTTTGTTGGGTTTTTTAAGAAAGAGAATAAAAGGTATGTGCACTTTTTGGAAATAGGAAAAATAGGCTTTTGAAAGAAAATTTTTTTGATCAAAGTAACTGCAAGACTATGCAAAGCGCCATCAGTTTCTTCTTTTAAGGGCAGCTATGCTGAGTGGTGCTCCTAGCAAAGGCTCAGAGTTAACAGCCATGAGCTTATGCAATACCCAAACAAGGTTTATAAGAAATCTAATGGTATTTGGACAGCATGTGGCTCTCCTTTGTTAATATTCAAAGTCTGCTGGACTCAGTGGACAGGACAGGTTTATATCTCATGGCTTGGATGCATTGACCAGTGACATTCTTGTTCAAGATCCTGTCATTGCAAGGCCCTTTGCTGAGATTGCAGCCAGGAGATGCTTTGGAGAGGATGAAGTCACAAAGCTTTACAAGGAGATGTTGTTCATCAATTTCAATAAGTTGTTTACAACTGAAGATCTGTCTGCTGTCATCTCCAGATATAGTCAACTTGCCTCAACTATGCTTTGACTGTCAGTTCTTGGAGATATATTCAAACAGTGTAGAAAAGAAAGTTGAAGTGTGGATGTGAGGAGATTATGGAGCTGGATATGAGAGAGGATGTAGATGCCTTGCAGGCAGGGCATACACATGCAACAGAAAATTGAATCTATGGTCTTAGAACTGATACCCTGTCTACTAGTGCAGCAAAGGATGTGGTTCCATTGTTTTTAGATGCCAGTACTTCATGGCAGAAATACTGTAAAGTGGTTCCAGGTAGTCAATGCATATCCTATTAAGAAGTACAATCCTTGGGCACCACTGGAACTACTAGGCCAAATAGGATATAAGGTGTCACTATGGTGGATGAAATTGTGAATAGGGTGGTGGAACAGCTTGGTGTCTTGATGGGTTTTGAAAACCATGAGGAGAAGTGATGAATTGGAGGAAGAGAAGAAAGAAAAGAAGAAGAAAGAAAAGAAAGAGCAGGAAGAGAAAAAGGAAGAGAAAGAGAAAGAGTGAGGGAAAGGGAAAGGGAAAGGGAAAGGGAAAGAGAAAGAGAAAGGAAAAGGAAAAGAGAAAGAGAAAGGGAAAGAGGAGAAAAGGCTCAAATAACAAAACTGAAAGATGAGTATTTTTTCTTGTTTGCTTTATCATTTTTAAGTTGATGTGTTGTAGATACAGGAAAATACAAAGCTATTTCTGAGGACGAGGAGGAGCAGGATACAGAGAATGAAGAAAGTAAGAACTTATATTTCTAAAACTGTTCCAAAAAATAGGCCAATAATTATAAGTTAAAAAAATGATTATGGCTATTATAAAATGATGTGATGAAAGTGTTGGGGCCGAAATTGCAGAGACTTTCAGGCATAGCAAAAGTATAAGTCACAAAGTAGTTTCAAAGTGTCTAGTTTCCAAAAAAAAATATATATACAGAAAAGTGTAATAAAAACTATACAAAAAGTGGTAAAGCAGCACAGCAAAAGGGATATATAGCAAACAAACAGAGTGTATTTCAAAATGTAGCCAAAAACAAAATAGTCAAAATGCACTACCAAAAAGTGTAGAAAAATATAGAAAGTGGTACTATTTGACATTAAAAACCATAATCTCCACTGAATTGGAAGATTTCCAGTGGCTGCAGGGCTGAATGATGGTCTGAATTGTTGTGTATATCACTAGGGAAGGGTACTGGATGCTATGGAGAGAAATCTGGGGGTGCTTTAGAGGGGTCTGTGGGGGAAGAAGGTTATTAGAAAGATACAAGGATGTGCATGTGGCCACATCAGCCCACCACAAACAAATGTGTATCTCTAATCATTCCCCTCCCTAATCCTGGCTGGGCAGCAATATTCTCCGCAACTTGAATGTTCCATGTGACCATCATAGTGGCAATTACTCATTCAAATCATGGTGAGCTTGGTTCAATAATATAATATAACAACACTTACTCAGATAAACCAGAATCTGAACTTTCATGCAAGGAAGCTAATCACATGTCTATGTTGGATTACTAGCAAAATTAGTGGTATCAGTTGTCTAGCTAGGCAGGCAGAGATAAACAATAACATACAACTGTTATTACAGCAACTAGCTGCTGAGTTGACAATGCGAAGAAGGAAAGAGTGGCCTGGTATTGATGAGGATAGCCATGAGGCTAGCTAGTGGCAAGCCAAGCTGGCGATGTCAAACAAGAAAGACTGCTAGGATGGAACTAGCAAAGCTGTGCCTGAGTACACGGATGACGAGGTTATTGTGGACAAGTTGTGCTATAGAATCTGCCCAGTATAATTATATAATACTAGTATATTCAATGTCGAGAGGTGATACATGAACAACATACCTATCTATATTGTGGATGATATTCAATGTCGAGAGGTGATACATGAACAACATACCTATCTATATTGTGGATGTTTGAGTCAGTTGTCCATTACATAGTTGTAGTTTCCGATGAAGTTGGGAACACATTGCATGGTGCCTTGTCAGCCTTATAAGCCAGTATTGAGGATGTTTGGATTGTTCTCTACATTAATTGTTGACATCATAGACTTATTGTACCCTAGTCAATCTACACACTACGAAGTATAGAACTGCAAATAATCGTGTATACGGCCCGTTACTGCTATATTCATGAAGATGATAAAGTAAAAAAGTGTGTGTGTGAAATTGTCATGTTTATATATTGGAATGAGTCATCACCACATATGGAAATTGTTGTCAGCATTGGTGGTATGATGCCAGAATTCTCTGGTGAACTACTGATTGGATTCATTCCAGTCTAAATACCTTCGCACAACACCGACATAGGTCTTTCCTGATTCTGTAGTACTTATAGCAGTAGTATCTGTTCGTAGTACAGTACCAAGGGTAATATCAATAAGCAGTAAGCAAATTGTCATCCAAGACCAAAGTGATCCATTTTTGAGAATTGTCATAGGAAAAAGAATTTCAAAAAGAGAACAAAAACATATTCATTGCCTCTCACATTGAGTGAGTGATCTTGAGACTTGCCGATTGTGTAAACATTAACAGGATAATAACTAGAACCTCAGAAATGTGTTGATTGGCGAGCTCCATCAAGGTGATTGATAATCTGTTCTTTTCACCTGTTGAATGCTAGTGTAAACCCCTGTAATCTTCCCTCCTGTGTCCACAGTACTGCTCATGTTTGTCACGGAGTCTGATCAGCAAATCAAAGTAGTGACATCATCGCCTACAGGGAGTCAGTCCATGGCAGGGGATCGGCCTTTATTCAATCACTTTTCTTGCAAGCTCACACCCTCAAGACTATCAAGGCTGAACCTTCTCCTAGGTCAGGAGAGTCTGGCGCTGTCAATTCTTGTTCTTTGCTGTATAAGAGCCTGCTCCAGTCTTCATTGTGATTTTCATACCATCTATTAACATGTTTTGTACATTGTACAGGATTTGCTACTTGTTGTTGCCTGGTGATTTGTTATGGTATTTGTTATGGTTGTCCTGCCAGTTTGTCATGCCTTTATCTTGTTTGCATCTATCTCACTGGGGCTGCTAAATAGCCTGCCAGTGATCAAATGTATACTCTCCATGTCATGCGCTTCAATATGCACAATCTGTCTAAAGTGACAGTGATGATCTAATGCATACTCTTATTTATTTATTTTCTGCTGTGTCCATATCACATGTTTTTATTGATTTTTTTGCTGGTTTGCATGCCTTGGGTCATTTATGTATCAACTTAATTTACCTTTTCTACTTGTCAATACAGGCATGGTAACAATACTAGTTTTCCATTTTCCGCTTTCTATCAATGGCACCAATTGTGAGAAAAGTGTGAAAGAAGTTGCAAACCTGGCTTTTTTCTTCCTTGGCCTACTTCTTGTACTGCATGCTTAATGTCAGCTTACTCATGTAAGAAAGCATGAATAAGGTCAATAAGCTTGATGCTATTTTCCTGATGTGTGCCATCATTGTAACCCTGGGGTTGCTCCATGTAGATGTTCTCTTTTAGCTTACTGTTTAGATAAGCTCCTTTTATGTCCATCTGCTGGATTTCTCAGTCTTCAGCTATGGCAAGCACAAGAATCGCATATATTGTCTCGAGGCATACTAGAGGTGAGAACATCTCATTATCGTCCATGCCTGGTATTTGGCTGAACCCTCTGGCCACTAAATGGGCCTTATACTTTTGTAATATTCCATTTTGATCATATTTTCTGATGAAGATCCATTTATTTGTTATAAGCTTTCTATGTTCAGGAGCATCAACTAGCTTCCAAGTGCCCACGGGTTGAGAGGGTATACTTTGCAGTCTACCTCATGGTTTCTGGGGAGTAATTCGATTACATGGTCCCAAGGGCATCTTGGGGGTAGTGCATCAAAGTTTTCTTTGGCAAATATGTCTTTGAATTCATGGACTTACTTGGGAGCGGCTTCCTCAAAGGTTTTCTTTTTCTTTTCAGCATAGTCTTTGATGGCTACTTCCATGGCGATATATCATATGTATTTGTCTACGTCGATTCAGAAGAGGCAGTCTCCTTGTAAGGGAATAAAGTCTTTGCTTGGTTCCTCAACTTTCTTGTTTACTGAGGTGACTCCGTGGTCATTCTCGCAGTGGAAC
>JBBPRH010000121.1:0-57697 GCA_038092915.1 Boletus pseudopeckii
TACAATTCGACGCTCGATCGCATACTCGAGTTTTGTGAAGTCACCGCCGACAAAGTTACTTTCATCCAAACTGTTCTTGTAGGACATGAATGTTCTTCCCTTGAACCCACTGGACGCTAAACAGTCAGGAGAAAACAACGCAGAGTACAACCTAATTCCCCTCCAAACTTTCAAGAATGTCCCAAAAGATAAATAGTTTAGCGGAATGCGATCTGCGTAACTACAGTGTGTCAGATGACATCTACAAGAGACTGGATTGGCCACTGACGCGGAAGTTTCCGCTTGTGTTCGAATAGCATGGCCCACGTCGGTCATAGATCCTCGGTAGTGTTCGTTATCTACAAGACGGACGAGAGCATTCTGGAACTTGAAGTTCAAGAGTTGCTTGTAAAGGTCGCACTTTGATCTTGCCTAGGTCAGATATCAGCGAAGTGTACAGTGTAACTTGAAAGGCATTCGGCATCATACCCGTACGATCCCAAATGTACCGTCTGCCCTATGGCATTCAGCAACCATGAGGCTCGGCGTTGATGAATTACCGCAGACAATGGCCAATTTGAAGACCTCGATGGATATTGGAAGCAAGTCCTTGGGATCGAGGTATGGCATTTGCCGTTTAATCCAATTTATGGCGGCATGAATCAGGGGGGGTGGCTTGATACTGGCTAACGCAGACGGAGGATAGAGGCCTGGCGGGATTTCTTAGGAAATAGTGACAGGAGGAAGAGTGCCGGATTTACCTTCCAAGGCTGAAGTACGGGAAAATTGGCGACGAGGTTCAGATTCTTCAGGAGCCTGCGTTTCTTTGGGTCGCATCTGAGAAAGGATATGATCGTATGCTGTAGTTCTGTTATACAGAAACCACTCGAATCCTTGCGCAGAAACCTTGACGCGGCATGAAGGAAGTACATGTGTCTGGTTAACTGCAAGGGTGTCCATCAGCTAATTTCGACGAAAGACAAGGAAGAGAATGGACACACAGTCTTCTCCGCCGACATGAGCACGATTCAGGTCATCCTCGGTCGCAGGAACGCGCAACCAATACCTCCAGGAAACCTGCGCTTTGACAATTTTGATTGTCTGATTACTTGAGTGATATAGAATATCTTTAAGGAGGATTCTGCCAGCGAGAATCGAAAAGTGGATGGACCCTGGTAAAGTCCTTGGTTTGCTTCCGTGAGCCTCTTATTCGAGTGCAGAGTACTCACCAATCTGGATCCATATGCTTGATTCACCTTTATTCCAGTACCTGATTCTGAGGAATAGCCCGATGACCGCCGCGACGAGGCGGTTGAAGTAGAAGATGTAGAGGACTGAGGCCACAAGCACGCAGATACAAGCAACTAAGAGGTAAACCCTAAGCATGGTCTGGCTAGTGACGCGTGATGAGAAACAGAAGATAGAATGAGACTGGGTTCGAGCTAGGACTCCTCCGGATGTTGAACAAGTTACTAAGGTTTAGAACCTGGGCATGCCTGCTTGCCAAGTGATGGCAGTTGTTCAACAAGTATGGACTACCTTTTCTGGCTTTCTCCACCATGCACGCTGCACAAAAATCAACTTCGAGCCCTTTGAAACGCCTTGCTCTACACTCCACCACAACTTGCTCGTCGCAAGCGAAAGCGTATGGAAAATGTATTGTTGCAACATACACCGACGTTCGCAAAGATTGCTGCAAACATGAGTTTGAGAAATTCGGGCAATGTTTGCGCCAAGCGGTATGTCCACAGGAAATCATGGCACACGCCTATCCTCTCACACACCATAGATGAAGCGCAACTGGTAGCGAACCCACTCCATGTTTAGAGTGAGGCCATATTGTTGCGGGGACCAAGGCCGTGGAGATTACAGTAGATGTAGATAATAAGGCCAAATGTTACTCGATCTACTCGATGGATATGCTCCCCGGTATTCTTCCTGCGTCTTCTGTCCTTGGGTTGGTCGCAGTTTCTGCAAGATCGGACTGATCTGGCGCTCGGCGTCTTGCGTCTTCTCGTCGCCTCACAATGGCCCTCAAGTGCACGGAAAGAGGTGTTGGAGTGGTATTCGGCAGAGGGAGGGTGGTCTGGTCCATACGAGATGCAAGGGGAATGGGGTTTCGCAGGCGGTTTATGAGGTGGCGGAAGCGAAGGTCGATGATCATTGTGGGTGTATGGTGGTGTGAATATTTTCGGTCGTCGCTGCTACCGCAGTCTATTTCCAGGGCAGGTGTCGGGGGTGGGGACAGAGCGGGTGACGATGGAATAGCACTGGAGTCGGGGTCTGACAGGGAGGATGAGCGCAGCGAGACCTCGAATGAGATGGTAGTGAGGAGTATCTGGAGACAGAGGATGAGGGTATCAAGCAACACGAGGTGTAGCTTGGATGGCAGGTATCCTGTACTGGTGTGAGCAGGCTGACGGAAGCGAGTTGAGATAGTTACCCATGCCAACAAAGTCAAGAATGACGGCCCGGCCTTCTGTTGCACCGTCTCTGAGATGAGACCAGAAACTGGGTACATTGGAGACAAAGAGGAGGAGGAACCAGACGCGCAAGGACAGCTTGGGATCGAGTTCGCGAGGCTTGTAAAAGATGAATTGGCTGGCGACTCTACAGAGAAGGGGAAATAGGGTGGGTGATAGGAAGAAGGAGAGGGTGTAGAGCTGGAATATGAGATTGTCGAGCTACAAGTTAATGGACGTGAGCACATATGGGAATTACATGAGTCGGGGACACCAACAGAGTCAATAACGTGTTGCCGTTGAACGTCATGGCACCTGTGCATGTCATCTAGTCTCTCCGTCGTCGCGTCCGTCCTCGACGTCGATGCGCTTCAAGTCCTGGCAGCACACGACCGGCTGTTTGGCTCTGTTGGCTCACTGGCAAGTCTTTACTTATGATATCCACAGCATTGTGCTACAATGTCCATCTAAACCAGTACAACAGATCCATGTCCATGTTATCGCAGCGATCGTTGGGAACGATTAGGTACAAGAGGAGCACTAAATATCGGCTCCATGTAAGTGGCGTGGTCCATCAACGCAGCGTGGGCAGTCGTGGACAGCTCCACGGTATGATCTAAAGAGTGTTGCTCATCCTCGCCATCTGAAGGCTGTGGCTCACGCCCTCTCGGGGTATGGCTCGAGCGCTCGTGAGGATTTGGTAGTTTCCCTGGCAGAACAGCTCTTTCCTGGGGATCGCTGAACGTTTGTACCACGATGGGCGGTGTCGTGTTACCCACTGGGCGCGGTGGTAGCGCGCGGATGGGACGGCTGGAGCTCGTGTCCGACAAGGAGTAAGGTGGTGAGAGTGATGAGCTAGGTGGTGGAACCGGAGGCAAATCGCCCTCATACGTCGGCACTGGTATATAGGTCTGCGGTCGGATGTCAAGGATAGCATCTTCGAAGTCCTGCGGATCGCCCGTGCTTTCTCGTGAGTAAAGCAACTCGATATTGTCACTCGCTTGGCGCGTATGCCTTGTACTCGGTGTTTCAGGCGTGGAGAGGGCATGGAAATAGCCCAGGCGGCGCGACCGGTTGTCTCGCTTCTGCATGCGCAAGCGATACACGTATCGAGTTGCAATCAATGCTCCGTCTTTGCAGCAGAAAAAAGGTCACCAAATGCGAAAACACGAGAACAATGAGACTCACATAATTCCAAGAGCAACAGTGCTACAACAATCGCTATGAACACGTATGTCGAGACACTCATGAGGTCCGTGCAACTCGACTCCATCGAAGTGTTCACCAACATTTCCGCACAGTAATCGACAAGCTGTTGGCGATTACTAGCGCGCACAGTCACGAGGAAGTATATGCCGACGATGAGATTGATGACGAAATGAACGTAGATGAAATAAGTGTATATCATGACGAACAGCTGCTTGCGCGCAACAACGCCGATAAACCTGTAAGACGGAGCTGGGTATGTGCCTTCGTGCGTGAATACTGGTGAGCCATGCGCACCCAATGGTAGACACTAAAAACAAGTGACTTTCAACGATCCCTGTCAGAATGAAAGCCACCCGTTCCTGGGAGGAGAGCTGGTAGGAATCTAGGTCATCGTGGTCAAACCTGGATGGGCAGTCTGAAACAGAGAGACTTACGAGATAGCTCGAACCATATAATAATTGATATGGCCCCAGAAAGAAAGAACGTTAGTATGGACATCAACACGAATCCCGCGCGAACTGGTATACAGAAACAGAAGGAATTAGAACGGAATAGCCACGCTTTGAGGTCGACGGGCATATTTCAAGCCCCCACTATGCGATGGCCGTAGGGCAATTAAAAGCTGAAGCAGCGGTGGGAGGATAAGTAAGACGGGTAGTGTAGTTGTACTGGGAGGTCTGTGAATGCTCACATTCTCGTACAGCCCCCAAGGATGAGGGCAGCGAACTTCGCCGATCACTATGGCAATGCGCTCAGTTCCTTGAGAAGCGGCCACTGAGCGCCCATGTGCATCGCCGTGCACAATGTCGGCGTTCAGCCTGAGAGCCGGAGTTTCAATAAGGTTTGAACTAGCAAGTGTACACTTTTGTTGCTACACTTTTGGTGTGGCCACTGTGGACACAGACATGAAGGGACAGCTCGACGGCGCGCCGATGGACGTAGATGACGAAGAAACTCAAAACACTCCAGTACGCGTACAGCGTCCACCAAGTCCAGCACCCAGGCTCCGTGCCCAATCCGAGCCTCTCCATGTGCCAAAACAATTCACGGTCGGTTATGTCTATTCCGTGGACATGCTCATCCATGCATCTCTTCATGGTCACCCTGAGCAACCTAACCGTATCTCGAGGATCTTCGAGGCTATTCAAGGTGCTAGCTTAATCTCAAAAATGAAACAGATCCCTATTCGTCCTGTATACCGTAACGAGGCGCTGCTTGTACACACCGAGGAGCACTGGGACAAGGTTCTCGCCATTCAATGTAAGTGCGGGAAATATATTTAGTTCGACTTGTTCACAATACCTCGACACTTACGACGCGAGCCTCTTCATCTCTCCAGCGATGACCACACAAGATATTACTGACTCGGAAAGTTACTACGAATCGTTATCCCTCTATGTTATGAACGGTACCACTCGTGCCGCCAGACTGAGCTGCGGCGGCGTCATTGAGGCATGTCTGAAAGTGGTTCAAGGTCACCTTAAGAAGAGCCTTGCCATCGTGCGACCCCCGGGGCATCACGCCGAGCCTGATGAGCACATGGGTTTTTGCTTCTTCAACAATGTCGCCGTTGCAGCAAAAGTCGTTCAATTGTGTACTCCATTCAAACGTATCTTGATACTGGACTGGTAGGCCATTGGGTTATATGCCGTGTATCATTTTCTTGACGCTTAGTTTTTTCCAAAAGGGACGTGCACCATGGTAAATCCACCCTTTGTCTTTTGCTCAGAACTATTCACTTTCACCAGGCAACGGAACCCAGCGTGCCTTCAACGACGATCCAACTGTATTGTACATTTCCATACATCGCTACGAGCGCGGTCAATTTTATCCTTGCGGTCCTTTTGGCGGTTTGGAGTCCTGCGGAGAAGGTCCAGGTCTTGGCTAGTATGTCCATGCAACTAGGCACTTGAACATTCCTGACGGACACTAGTTCTGTCAACATTCCGTGGCCCACGAAAGGGATGACAGATGCTGATTATATCCATGCCTTCCAGCAAATTGTGATGCCAATTGCGTTAGAATTTGCGCCCGAGCTGGTGATCAGTACGTTTGGAAAGAGCTTCCTTGTTTGGCACGTTCGCAACATATACCTTTCTCCGCAGTTTCAGCTGGTTTCGATGCGGCGGATGGCGATGATTTGGGCGAGTGCCATGTGACGCCGACCGGGTACGCACACATGACCCACATGCTAGCAAGTCTGGCCGGGGGTAAACTAGTAGTCGCTTTGGAGGTGCGCCTGCAGCCAAGATTACTGAGTGGTCTCCTGAAGACATGCCTTTTTCTTCTATAAGGGAGGTTATAACCTCGACTCCATATCAAATTCTGCGCTGGCGGTTGCCCGCATTTTGCTTGGGGATGCTCCACCCGAATTACCTCCAATGATGGCTTCTGAAGCTGGTACAGAAACTGTCTGGCAAGTGGCACTTGAACAGAGTAAATACTGGAAGAGCATCAATCCCAAAGCTTGTGAACCTCGCGAAGGTATGCATATATCATTCCTGATGGCCATCTCGTTCGCTACCTTTTGTGCAGAAATGGACGAGATTACCTTTTCGATACCGGAGATCCTCAAAGGGCACAGGCAGCACTTCTTATATTCGCAATATGAGATGTTACAGGTTCCATTGATGCCTGCCTACGAAGAACGCTACGGGTCACAGGTGATATGCACGTAAGTATTTTTTTCCCGGCAAGTGACTCATCTTTCGCGTGATGACCTTGCTTAAGAGGTGACTTGCTCGAGAATAAGACGATTGTGATGTTCGTTCATGAATTGTTTGTACACGTTTCACCTTCTGCGAGGTCTCGCTAAGTCCGACTATTAGTGGAAACCTTCGCGTAGAATTGGACGGGAGTCCTATGTGCGACGTCAACATGGAACATTCGTACCTTGTATATTTCCATTTCTCTACCTCTGCTATCATGACCAATCTCTCCTGCAGATCGATTTTTCGAAGGACCTCATTGCTTGGGTGAAGAATGAAAATTATGCGCTCGTCGACGTCAATCTTTTTCCTAGGCCATTTGTGGTCTCAGCACTGCCCACGTCACTGGTACGATCTACGGGGTGGTATTCGACTGAGCTGAGTCTGTCATTCTTAGCGTCCGAAAGCAACAGAAAACCCAGCCAGAGATCTTCTGACATACATCTGGGACAACTACATCCAGTGAGCAGAAGGAACGCACGTCAACGCACATCATCTCTTTGACTCACGCCTTTCCTTACTGTGAAGGTTGTCGAGCGCGACGTGCATTATCCTGATCGGTCACGGTCTGGGCTGTCAGTCCTTGATGGACATGATCGATGTCAGACGTATGTGGGCTGGCCAAGCGAGCTTGAGCTATTCTGACGATGTGTGTAACAGGGGCTAATATGATCAGATACGTCAACCTCGTGGTCCAAGTCGTTGGGATGGGAAAGATACCTTTAATACCCAAGGATTCTGAGAACCTCCGGCTGTGGTATTCAGAAGTAATGTTCCTTCGTGTCGTTCTTGAGGCTTGACAAACGCTGATGTATCGAAAGAACTCCGTAGTCATTGTACATCCTCTGCACTCGGCCCTCGCCCCAGACGGTAAAATTCTCAGACGGCACGGGCAGGTCATCCAAATCGGTGATTGATACCTCCCTCCGTATCTGACCTTTTCGCTGACCGCCAATGCTTTTGTAGACGAGGTCAAACCAATCAAGACAATGATGAAGGCCCTTCCACTGATACGCGAACATGTACAGCGACTGGGAAGACCTTAAACATAGTGCACAATACTCTTTCTGGATCATTTATTTCACGGTGTTAGTTGTTGTATAATTTCCGCATCTACTTCTGCAGGATGGGCATTCAAAGCCAGTCCACGGAGCGTTTGCGCGGAGAGATTATCCCCACGACTCGGGCTTCTAAGTCAAGAATCGAGCCACCGAGCGTGGCGACCAAGTCTCCCGATAAAGAGGCAGCGGGTTTTACCCCGAGCAGCTCCTCTAAGTTGGTTGATGCGAGTGCGAGTGCTTCGGATTTGGAGATTTGGCCGTTGCTTTCGAGGGCAGCCTACGGAGGAGATAAATCATGAGAAGAAGTAAAGAAAAAGAATTTGAAGACTGACCCATGCAACATCCAAGCGGGTGTGGCGAGCGCTCCATTGCTCAAGGATGCCAATGCCGACCTTGACACCGTGAGCAAGCAAGGTAGTGATCGCGCTGTCTTTAGTCAATGGTGGACCCGGAAGTCTTGAAGGCATTTCGTTATTTGGCGACATCAAGTGTACTGGGGACTTACATCCTCGTCATCTCCCATGTCGCAGGGAATGGCCTAGATGGTGTCACGATTACCCCGACGTTTGCCTCTCCCAGATCTTTAGCCAGTAAATGGGCTTCAGCGGCACCGGCCACTGTCAGCTTGAGCTCAACGTTTTTGCTGACCTCAACCTCCTTCTTGAGCCTGATCAACGACGCAATAATATCGGCGTTTTGCGCCTGGACAACTAGCGGAATGTCTCCCTTTGATCGCAATCAAACGAGGAAAAATCAAGTATTATTTTATAGTTTACCTTGGCAACACGATTAAACGGAGTTCCGCTGGCGGCATCCAGCAACAAGTGGCGCAAGGCAGCAATCTGACTGCTCACGCTGGGGGAGCGTGATGGTGAGTGGCCAACGTTGACGTGCAGAGCGGCTATATCTTGAATGACAGCGCCTTCCTGCAATGCGTGTACTGCACCCGTTGAAAATGCAGTACTTATTCCAGCGATTAATCCTTGAGATGTCGGAGGCGTGATCGCCGATGTTACGCCTGCATGGTAGGCGAGTCTAATTATTGTAGCCTTAGCGTAGCAAACATAGCATCGAAGAATGAAAACCAACAGGGTGTCACGACCTGCAAACTGCAGGCCATCAACGGCCAACATGACCTCGTTGCCTGCCAGAAGGTTTGGAATGATACTTGATAGAGGATCGAGCACCTCGCCGTCATGCGTAGACTGCTCGCCCTGGATCTCCTCCAGGCCCAGGGGTGACCCGTATGACACCAAACCAGGACTTGGGAGAGATGTTTGCATAAATGCTATGATCGAACGACAAAGAATACCCACGAGATTGAACCACCTTGCAGGTCAAAGGATTCGAAACCCTGATCCAGGATGCTGATAGATGCAAGGCAAGTATGCCGCGATCCAAAGCATGCGATCTCGCCCTTTCGTACGACGACAACTCCAGGCTCACCATCACGAGCACTAAATACCTCCTGGATGCTGGGCCAACTCCTTTCATATACACTGCTGACGTTAGTAAACACGATGGTATCAGCATTTGCCCGGCTCGGTGTCAAAGGTGGAAGTCCCTGGTATTCAATGGCTGCTTTGGCTTCCTTCTCAAAGTCGGGAGTAGTTGGGAGCGATTGGAATGTAGTGGGTTTCTCCGAAATGTAGGGGTTTTCAATCTGAGCGATACCATCAATCCAAACTTGCTTTGGAGTTGCGCCCAGAGCTAATGGGTGGCTATCCCATATTACAATATCTGCGGATGGCGGGTGGATACAAAGAACCCGGTCAGCTGGGCAACCCTCTCACCTGCGTCATATCCTGTGCAAAAGATCGGTTGGCCCATAAGTTACATCTGGACCGATTCGACGGTACATACCTTCACGGATAAAACCGATGCGGTGGTTCAGGCCAAGAACTTTGGCAGGAGTTGAAGTGACGGCGGAGAGCGCAAGGTTAGCGGAAAGGCCATAGTAGTAGGCTTGTTGGGCCTCAAAAAGTAAGTACCGAGAATTTAACACAGGATGATCACTCTGAGAACATGTTAGTCCCAATTAGAGAAGCACAGGCCCAACTTTCAGCACCTTCATCACGACATCTATGACGTTCTCGGCCAAGATGCGTGGAGCAAACTCAGAGCCACGGTAAGCTTCCCGCTTATACCGAGCGTTGGTCGCAAACAGAGCAACAGCCGGGGTATTGTCTGGATGCAAATGCGTAAGTAGTACACAGAAACGAAGAACACATACTGTAGGCTTGCTTGAGAGTTCCGGGGACCAAATAAGTCTCGTGTGCATGGTGGAAAGCAGCTAGGGGGAACTTGAACTCGTTTGTAAGCTAGTGTGCAAATTAAATCGTCTCCAGCATCTAGTCTGACGTCAAACGTACTCGAACAAAGTCGTCAAGGTCAACTGCTTCGTAACAGTGGGTATGAATCTGGGAAGAGCCAAGAGTTAGCGAGAACCATGAACCCTCTGCGGTGACGAATACCTTGACGCGACCTCTGAGAACATCGACGAGAGCCTCCCATTGAAGTTCCTCAGGGAAATTATCAAGGCCATCCCATTCACCAGCCAAGGCTTTCGTGCAGTAGGCATCCTGACTTTCTTTGATCTTGCGGGCAGTATCATAACTGGCAGATAGTATGTTACAAAACGTGTCAAGTCATTCGCACGTTCCTTACGCTTGGCGGAATGCCCAGAAAGTGTCCATGCGGGTATTTTCATAAACGCGGCCTACAAGGAGACAATAAGTCAGACTTTCCGTTGTGTTTGAGATGGGCACGTACTGGGGTTTTCTCCTGACAGTTTAAGACCAATCGTTATTAAGAAGTAACTTTCATCGTGGGAGGCGTACCGCATGCATGTCTGCGGGCAAATGGTGAATGAAAATATCAACTACACCACGGAAAAAAAATATTACTTCATCTGCCTCCAGCGTGGTGGCAAGGTGGGATCGACGCGTGTGTTATTGATGGTATAAGGAGGTTCAAGCAGCATAGACGAAGGAGACCGCTCTTCAGTGGGGCGTAATTTGATAACGAATGCTTGTCCTCCTATACCTCATGTGAGTATATTTCTTATTCGACAAGCCAAATTTAACTGAACCAATTGCATTAGCTGAGCCAGGTAGAACATTGGCAGTTGTGACACCTCCGGATATAGAAAGTCGATATGCATCGTCGTGTGTATTAAGCCCATCCAGGCTGCGGAGCCACGGTAAGATTGGTCCTACACACCGTCAGCTTGATTCCAAATAGAATTCAATGAAGAAAATGGAGGGACCTTTAAGTGAATTGGTATCATCTGCTCCAGCGAGGTCGGGAGCGCTATAGACTCCAAGATGAGAATGCATATCAACTATCCTGTGACGCAAAAGCATCAGAGACGCGACTTGGAAGGGACGCGAAGACGTTACCCCGGGGTTACCCAACTCCCACCGACATCGACTGTGAGGAAATTCCCAAACTTTGCCAAAATCCGTCCGGAGGCGTGCCCTACGAACTTTATGATACCCTTGTCCAACAGGATGTCTGCACCGTGAATTTCATATTGGAGAGAGTCTCCAGTCCACACTGACGCGTTTTTCAGCAACGTCGCGCGAGTACCGTTGACGAAACGGTCAGATTGTGTTCTCCGCGCGAAATCAGCCGGTGGCCCGGGCTGCACATGGAGCATGTTGCATTTCTGAAGTGTTTCTTCAGCATGGAGAGGTAACTTGACAGAATCCTGGGCCACGAATGTGTAGCGAAAAGCAGACCACAACCAGACCACCACAGCGACACTGCAGAGGATGAGGACCCGTGCTAACCTGTTCTTGCGGACTTGGGATCTCTCGACCGCTCCAAGCTGGGTGTAGGTTGGAAGTTTTTCCATGACCCCAGTATTGGCTGGGAGGCTGCGGAATGGGTCAGGCGGGAGGCATTACTCGCTAATAGTCGCTATATATGTGCTTACTGAGTCGGTCCAGCCATTGGCTGAGGGTCTTGTGCCAGTAACCTGGGAAGAGGCAGGCCAGTCACTGACTCACTGCCGCGGTCCGGACTTGAAGCACTGCCACAAATTAGCAGCTCCTGCCAAATGGCTCCCACCGAGGTCAGAGAAAAGCCGCCTGTTATACAACCCAGCGCCGGAAATAACATTATCATCAACCCAAACCAGGTGAGCTCACTCATTATCCGCAACGACCGGCTTACTGATGAGTCACTGGAGCGCTTGAATCCAGTCCTCGAATGCATCCGCAATGTGGGTAAAGAATTTGGCGACATCGTCCCCGATTTTCAGGTTGGCCGTACGACGTGCATATTATTCCTTAGGTATATTTCGTCTTTGTTACACTTTCGGTGGTGTTCTAATGAACACATCAGTTTGCGGTACCATCGACTCCATCCCGAATACATCCACACCCGAATCGAGAAGCTTGGACATTCTTACAATCTTAGGATACTCCTCATCATGTGTGACGTCGTAAGCAAGCTCTGTATAGTCTCCTGACTCTTGTTCACGTCATTCTCAGACCGAACACCAAGAGCTGATCAGGGAGCTCACTAAAGTGACGTACTGTCCTTCTCTCTAGTGACCTGCTATGGACATTCGCCACAGGTGTGTCTGATCAACAATCTCACTGTCATTGTAGCATGGAGGTACGCCCATGCCTCGTGCAATCGTTCGCTCTGACACCGCCCCTGAAAGCATTGACGAAGCTGGTCAATACATTGCAACATTCAAACAGTTCGAACACAAGCCACCAGACCTCATCAAGGAGCGCCTCGACAAAGATTATGATTCCCAGCTGCGCACCGCACTTACAAGCATCAACAAAGTTAACAAGACTGATGTTGAAACACTGCGCACATCTCTTGGTGTATGTCCGGTGCCGCGTTCCTTCATCAACGTCTTACTTTCCACGAGCAGAGCTTTGCGGATATTAGCACGGCGTCCTCGGACAGATTGCAAACATTGCCGGGGTTCGGCCAGGTCAAAGTAAGAAGGATAAAAGATGCTTTCGAGAAGCCATTCCGCAACCAGTCGACGAGCTCGACCTTCTCGCTTGGCGGTCAAGTATCACCTGTCCCACCTCGCAATCTGAGTTCCCCTGCAGATGAAATACCTCCCACGGATGCAAATGACAAGCGAAAAGAGAAGGAAGCACCCTCACAAGCCTCACCCCCAGACCGCCAATTCCGCGAGCCAAGCCCCGTTTGGGATATCGAACTCGATCTTATTTAGGCTATCAAATGCTATCCATGTCGGTAGATCTCCGCCCAAGCTCAGAAATTTTTGCAGTGGGATCGAGTAACCCAGTGATTTCTGACAGGAATCTGAGGATAGGTAGAGCGCATTTCGCAAAAATTATGTACAATCGACTGAATACTTTACGTTGCCAGCAGGGCACTTGAGAAATAAGGTAGTAAGTATAATGTATGAGAGACCTGTCGTGTACGAGAATTCAGGTAATATAACTTAACAGTCAAAGCAGCAAGATATAACGACAAAGCCAGAATGCGTGGACGCATGAGAAGGAGAAACCAGTCTTCTCTGCAGCTGATTTATTGACGTTGTGGCGTAAAATAGGCCTTAAGAGTGGACGCCCGTCGACGCGGGCGGACACCCATAAGTGCCATACGGTCATAGTAGATACGCATCGTCAAACGCTGTAGTGCCGCCTTCGTTCTCGATCGATCAAGATGAGCAGCGCGGGTGTCAACTAGGATAGCCGGGATTACAAATGCCTCACTTGGAGTGCAAACTGCACACTCACCAATTTTACTCTGTAAGGTTTCAAGGACTCTGCGGAGGAGCTCGAGAGGTGGCACTACTGGTTTCTTAGGCTTGTTTGGACTCCCTTGCACCGAAGTGCTATTTGTGGACTTCATGATAGTACGCTCTTCTTCAACGTACGGTGCAATATCGATGAGAGCCACAGATAGGATATTAACATGATGTCCAAGCTCCTCATAATCCATCGATTCATTCGTGACGTCGAATAACTGGCACGATCCAGCATCAGGGGAGAGTAATAGGATGAGTGGCTCGAGTGGAGGTGCTTGGTCCTGGGTGATGTTCTAGTTGTTGCATGACTGGTAGGAATGGAGGAAAAACATACGTTCGGGATAACGGACGTGGGAACAAGGAGGCAGTATGCGAGGCGTTGCGCAATCCACCTCGACCGACCATTGCCACTCGCGAAAAATGAGATTAACCGTGCCTTGTTGATAGGAACCAGTTGTCTTGCGAAACTGAGGACTTTCTCATGGATATCGTGAAGCTGAAGTAGGTTCAACATTTGTGTGTGGCATCTAGAGGAAATAGAATGTCACGCACGAGGTAATCCGTTGCACCATGATTGCAAACAACGTCCATGGTGGTATTTAGCTGCGTACGGAGTTCGCTTGAAGTCAATTGATCAAGTCCCATGATAACCAGGATCAACACCACGTTTGCCACGTCATCACAAGAGAAAGCACCAGCACTGGGATGTCTTCCATGAGTAACCCAGTTATCGCATTCAACATGGGTTCTACTGACAAACCTGCAGCCTTCACGATCGCCAGAAGCCTCTTCAGAGCTCTCAGGAGAGTTTCATGGGTGATGCGGTTCTTCTGAGTGCCTTCCGTAATTAATCCGAGTCCATCGAGGATCGAGGGGTTAGCGCCTAACCGAACCAATACGAATAGGATAGCAGCGAAAGGCATTTGTACCTTAGGTGGGATCAATCCCCACAGATCACGAAGAGCGATGGAGACAGCATCGGCAACTTGTGAAGATGCAAAGAGAGCTGCGAAAGGGTCAGCGCCACAGAGACAAATTGCGAGAACATCCCACCCATGCTGAGGAGTTGTGGAATGTTTGACAGTAAGATATCTCTGGGAACAGCAGCAAGCGCTCCAGTACGAAGGATCAAGTCCATCAGTGAATCATCTGAGTAACATATGGTTAACCTAATGAGCAGATGATTTGGTACTCAGAAGACACATACCACCGTTTTTGAGAAAACCATCTAAGCAAATAAGAACGGGATGACCTAATAAGGGTGAGATTGACATAGAATCAACCTCCATATCCTCATCTGATGATTGTATCCACAGGGAAACGCCCAGAGTCATGTTCTGCTCCATATCTCGTGCCCTTTCTTTTCCTTTACTATCTTTGTCGCCAGCAAGTATCTTGTTGATAGCTTCACCGGCAACGGCACCCAACATCTTGGACTCGCGATCCCCGACGGCGAGGTCCTCCACATCGCTGGGGCCAGCGGGGCTGGTCGACTTGCGAGATTCATGAACAGCTTTCCAGGCTGCTTTCTCATCCGCTAGGCGTAATCGATTCATCGTGTCGAATTCATCATCAGAGCCGATTGATGCCTCGAGAGGACCTTGCCTGATTGCTTCTTCTGCGAGACGAAGGGCCGCACAACTGGTGCCACGTTTGTCCTCCAACTCCTTCTCGCGTAAAAGAGCATGCAGAGGGTTCATGACTCGTGATTTCTTGCGATTCGATGGGAAGGACGCTGACTTTGTCACGCCAACAGAGATTGAAGATTCGGAAATTGTGAGGGGTAGACGAAAGGCTGGTGCAGGTTTACGAGTTCTCGAGGACACCCGCGTTGGTCGCAATGGTGGCGAACTGTGATCCGGAACTCTGCGAGTCCGAAGGTCAACAGTTGCATTGTCAAAGGTCGAGGGCACACTTGACAATGGAGAAGAAGGTGGGTCATTCGGTGTTCGTAGTGCAGGGAATAGGGAACTTGAGAGAGCCAAGTTAGGATACAGGATTTGATTCACGATAACCCTAAACTCTCACCTTTGCCCCTTTCCGCTACCAATCAAAGGGAGATCATCAATAAGATCACCGTCGTCACTGTCTTCGAGTTCACGAAACGAAAGAGGTTGTTCGTCATCACTGGATTGGTTGGCAGCGAACGCCCTTGCTTTTATTTCTGCAATAAGCTTGGCAGCTTTTGCTTCCGAATCGATCGGTTCCGGGGTAGGGGGAAGCGGAGGAAGTACGTTTGTGTCGGGGGGTGAAGGAAGACATGCAGAAGCAACAATGGGTGTCTGAAGAACAGCGCTACGCCTGGACGTTACTGCGGAACGAACAGGCGCATCAAAGTGCGGGGAAGCGCTCCATGTAGATGTTGAGGGCGAACTGCGGATAGGAGAGGATGGAAATGGATCAACTTCCATCGCATCCTCGCGTGCGTGTGACGCAAAGGAATTCCAAGACTCGGACGTCTTCCGTCTCCACGTGTGGACATTTTCGACAGCCTTTCCGAGGTCTCGCGATTCTGCGATGGGGAGAGCGAGCTCCGCCTCATCAGACTGACTACTGTAAACAACTTCCTGACTGGAACCCAAAGGAGATGTTACCAGAGTGTTGTTATGCACCTGCACTAGTGTCGGCTTCTGAGCCAAGGAGTTGCGAGAGGACATGGGTGAAGTGACGTAGATGACGGCCTTTGGGCGCTCAGATTCCGAATGAAACTGGAATACCTTCATGGGTTTCCTTGGAGATTTGAGTTTGGGAGGAGGGAGAGGAGGTATTGTGGGGTTGTTATTAGTATCGGGTGAACGAGCACGCTTGCGCGTTGCCATCGTCGAAGAGCTGCGCATCTGGGGAGGAGCACCTGTAGGGAATAAGCAGATGGAAGAGGCGAGTGCAATGTATGCTTACCAGAGTTCACGGAGGACTCGCAATCTATAGTGGCTTTCGAGGCTCGCATCGCTGACCTCCTCCGTGTCGTCGACATGGTCGTTGTTGTCGCTCCTGTGGGGCTGGAGGACATCGCCGACGCTGGGACAGAAACGGAGGGCCTCTGAGCAAAAAAATCGGTCAACTTTTTGTTCTTGTCTCTCAAGGAGCTTTTTGCAGGCATTTTGCTTGCTGCCTCGAGGATGGTCGACAATATTAATGAGCTTCAAGCGTCGACGCGTGGTGATGTGACGACGCGTAACGCGTTGGTCATTATTATGTAATATTACTGACTAGTGCAACTTCGAGAATGTATGCAACAACGGTCTGGTACCATGTAGAAAATGTCCTGCAAAATGCTATATAGGGAGTGCGGAAGTCACATGCGATATGTAGTGCACGAAAACAGGATGGAATACCATGTCAGGTGCAGAATGTATTTAAAATGCTATGGGTCCGTGTTCGTCGATCGTTGGCTGTCTACTGTGTGATGCTGGATAGAGCGGTGAAGGAGGGTGGGAATGTCGAGGTGATGATGCATGTGTCGATGAGTATTGTGACTGTGAAGGTGTGCGCGAATGCGACCCTGCAGATGGTTGCAAGGACCAACGCCGCGGCAGCAGTGAACCAAGTGTCGTGGAGCCTGACTCCTCGGAGTAGACACTGTGTTCTTCTGTGACAATTTCCGAGGGGCTCTCTGGATACGGTTGGTTGACATTCGGATCTAGTGGGATGTTTCTTTCTGGAGTCGGATTGTTAGGCCGTCCTGCCACGTCTTCTTCCTTGTCTCCCTTCTCAAGATTCGACGCATCTGAAGACGGTGCTATTCGTCGTCGAAATCTTGCAGGCATTTTTATCAAACCCAAGTTGACAAGGGTGTTGACAAACATGACGACAACAGCAACAGAGATGATGACGGCAATAACAATGCCGATCGCGACGCGGGGAATCGCTGAAACATTGAGGTTTTGAATAAACGCGATCAGCAGACCACTACATATGACACGAGTGAGTGCCAAATACGTTGCGAGAATGTCGGCTCCCCTCGTCTTGTGAGGTCTGAAGTACAGCAGGTGGGCGAAAATGGCGCACTCGATGACCAGGATGGATATGACCTGCACCTCTCCGTTTGCTTGGGCGAAAGCAGTGAATATGGCTTTCACAAGAATGCCAACAAGAAATGGTATGCTCGCGAAATACCTCTCTGAGTGGTATAGAGCGATTAGAGGGCCGTATGCGGTGATGGTTTTAGGCTGCGCGTATAGTGCATAAGGTGTGGCACGGATTGCGAGGCGGACGACGTGGAAGGTGGAAAAAGAGAGATAGCCCAATACTCCTAGAAGGAGCACTACCGAAAGCAAGATTGATAACCAGGAGTCTTCGAGTGTCCACTGATACAGCGCGAAAATGCTGACAGGGGTGATTGCAATTAAGCACTAATTCAGTTGCGTAAACAAATATCTCGAGGTCAGAAAGCGACTTTATACTCACCACACGCAGTAGCCACGCGTATGCAAACGCTGGATACAGTTCTCTTTGGCGCAAGAAGTTGGTGTATTTTGCTTGCCGGCTAGCAAGTGCCATGACACCGTAGCCTAGCGCAAGTGTCGCTGTCAAGATGGCCAAAGCCATCAGTGTCACGAAGAATACAGTCATGAACGCGTTGGCTGTGGCGATTCCTACATACTCGACGTAGATGGGGACACCAGCCTGGAGTACATTACTTGAGGTCGCAGTGACAAGCTGGACAAATCCAGCGTTATCTAACTCGTGGACACTGCTAGAAGAAGCTAGCAATACGGAATCTCGTGTTGTGAGATTACCTAGTGCCGCCAATGTCTCTGTCGCCAGGTTGGTGGTTTGATAACTGGAGAGGGATGTAACCACAGCATTGTATGGGCTTAGTTTCCTATTGACCAAGGCTACCGCTGAACCGGAGGTTGCATCCGCCATGTTGCCTCCGGTAAGGTGACGCATGTTGTTGATCGAAAGCTGGATTGGGGAAGTCGCCGAAGCTGGAAACAGACCCAGTGCCCATGAGAAGTTGGTCGCAAAGGCAGTGTAGACCGATGAGTAATTAAGATCAAGAAGAGCTGTCGAAGCTGCCCACTGGAACAGATAGAATAGGTCGAACAAACGATATGGTGCCAGAGCACCGGGTGATTGCGAATACCAAATTGCGGAAAGAAGCGCGAGAAGTGCCAGGGCACCTGTGGCCCACTCCACTGCGACCTGGTGGGCTGACCACCCATTGGACAAAGTTGCCTGAACGCAGGCTTTGAGCTCGCCGGTAGTGACATCAGTGAGTGTCAGTTGTGCATAACTAACCAATTCTGAGAAGTGACTCCGGAAGAATCGGTCAATGGAAACTCACGCTTCAAGGTCTGGTATCTGAAAAGCTATGCTCGGGATCTTGCCATTTACGCCCAGAGAAGAGGGAAGAGGGATGGAATCCGACCCAGTAAAGTTGTAGGTTGGTAATGGGCATAATGCGCCATTGAACAAAGAGCAAAGGTCAAGTGTGAAGTTGACAGGATGCATTCCATAGACATTCAACATTATGTTGGCAGACACGCTGACGTTGGCTTCCTGCCGAGAAAAATGGTATGGGACTGAAATCAGGGAAATAGTTGGTAGTGGAACTCACGACACTTGCTGCAGAGATGTTAAACCAAATGGAAGAATTCGTCTGAAAGTAGACGACATCGAATTGTTGGATAAGGAGAGCATCAGGTTCTGAACAGTAAGTGACAGACGAGGTGACTGGAGAAGGAATACATGAATCCTTCTATGAGGTGCACATAGTACGGGATACAATAGACTCACAGAGCGAATCAACACTAGCAGAGACTTGAATGGCAGGGATAAGAAAGGATAGGAGTGCAAGGCGTCGCATCCTGGCGACGAGCATGTGGGTAGAACGAGAAGGGAGTCAAAGGGTGAATATGGGCCAGCTATCACGGGGATGTTGTATCCCTCGCTGAGACATTATAATGGTTCATTGAGCTGCGTGTCGGAAGCACGCTTGTTTCCATTGTACTTACAATTCTATTGTTGTAAAAGGCTGTGATTACGACGTGTCCTTTGTTCTCCGCTTAAGAAATGAGCCAGGTCCCTGACTAAGGAGTGGAAGGAATCGGAGACTTGAAGGTTGGAACGAGACAAACGTCGAACATAAACATGTGGAATTCGTTGACAACTCCGAGTCATTGAGGGTGTATGATACAGCTTACTTCAGGCATGTATTGCCGAAATTGAAGTTGTGGCTGTGCCACTCCTGTTAGTACTTACCATTAATAGCACCGGTTTAGACGTCCTCTCACTGCGACACACAATTACAACTTGAAGTACGACTTGTTCAAGAATGATATTGTTACAAACCTAGCTATTACCCGATCATTGTGTGGTCTCGAGCGCTCACTACGTCAGGTATGCACAACGGTCATAGTTCCCACCTTGGTTTGCGCCCCACCAGGCTGGGAAAAGGTGCGCAGTTCCTGCCGCACCCTGTACTGCAAAGGAAAGGATGAACACCATCACTTGGGTTCCCCCATCGAGAGCTGTTTCAACTATCAGCTTCGGCACGCAAGACAACCGGCTGGCAGAACTCACCAGCTGCAACAATGTAGTTATATTGAGCGAACCAACGAGGATGACGTGTACGCAGCCACCATTGGGAAAGGAAGGCAACCGCAAAGTAAGTGAGGAGCGATGAGTTGATTCCTACGCAAAGGTATCCGATGAAGTACCTGTGGTGTTTCAGTACTCGACAGTGACCTGAGTGGAGTGTAGACATACGCAATCACTGGTGTGTAAAAATAATCCAACTGCAGCTTCGGCCAAAAGCGGTGCGCAACCCAGAATGGGATGGGAATGAATAACCCGAGCACGTAAGCCCATGGCACCCACTGATACCTCTGCCCTATGGAAAATAGCTCGTAGCTGAGCCCACCCCAGGCAACAGCTTGAGAATTATATTGCTGCGGTTGCTGGCCGGACCAAATATTCGTGCCTTGGATCGAAAGAAGAATCTCTCGCTGATTATCAATAATCGAGTTCATCAATACTGCATGAACGTGAGCAATGGTTAGGTTCAGATGACTACTTGATCTACGTTACCAAAGTTCAATACGGCGCCAAGGAGGGTGCCAATAATCTGGGCCGTAAGTGCAGCACGGGGAGGAAGTTTCGAGTCTGCCAAAAGTGAGATAAAGCCGCTCAGGACGATAGTAGAACGTGAACCTACATTGAGCAATCTTGAGATCCCGGAGTAGCAGATACGCCTGTGTCACGGTATCTGCCAGCATCGCGTCAGCTTATGTTGACGAATCCGTGTAATCTTACTGTAGCTGTATAGCACAAAGTACATGTTCGCCATTGGCTGGCCAGGATGTAGGTATCCCCCAATCATTTGCACGAACCTTCCTCCCGTCAGTGTCATGTTCGTATCATAAATGAAAAAGTTACCTACGGTTGTATGATAAAGCTATAACCAGTGATGGCACCGAGTGCCCCAAAGAAGAGAATAGAAAACGAAGCCAGCACTGTTGCGATCGCAAAGCCCCACCTATAAATAAGGGTTCGGCGATCATGTAATGCGACCACTAAAATACAACTCACCAGGGCAGGGTGGAGTCCGTCTTGTAAATAACTACCAAAGCAACAATAACGGACAGCAGGAATATTACGAAATACCAGCTATTTGGTGCATCCGGATACTTTTGGTTTGTCAGAGTTGCTTCCGGACGGGCTGCAAGTGACTTACTTTCAGCATCTCTAGATAATGAGGATCAAGTTCCTGGTTCTCATCTGCATCCCTCATACCATCATTCTGCCAGAACTTCCAATTGAACGTCCTCCATGATTCCTTGAAGGCCCGAGGGCTCGCCCAACTCCATGCGGAACGAAGGTCATCCAGGTTCCAGAGAAGGAGGTGCGTGAACGTTGCAGCCATTGCCAGATTTGTGGTTAGTAAGTAGACTACCCACGTAGAGGAATACCAAGGAAGTCCTTGTTCCGCAAGCAAAGTTGGGTCGACCTCGTAGTTTGAATTGAGAATCAGCGTCTGATTATACTGCGTGCCATCCTCATAGTAAAGCAGTTGAGAAAGCTAGCGGAGAGAGAGCGATCAACGCATGCCAGATGATTCATCGGATCAGACCTACGAATGGGAAATTCTGCGCCTGCCAGATATTGTTATAATATACTGCAACAAAGACGACCCTAGCCGAGCAATGTCATCATGTTATGCAGATCCCGAGAAGTTCAGTAACCTACATGCAAAGAATGTAGCCAATGAAGGTGGACAGCTGAATGAAAGCTAAGATCGCGTGAGTCGTCCGGTAAACGCACACTTACTTGCGCTTTGAGAGGGATGGTCATCGGATTGACACCGCCTGAGATATACTGTAGAGGACAGTTGGTTACGAAACAGAGAAAGTTGCAAGTGGCGATTACCTGCCAGTCGAAGCAAATAGACAGTAGTCCAAGGCCTTCATTACCGTTTGTGCCACCGAAAACGCGGGAGAATGCAGGGCTATTTGGGTTTGCCAAACAGAAAATAGAGAGCCCAGTGAGCAACGGAAAGATCCACTCTGGGAAAAGCTCCCAGATGAATATTCTGACCGTCATTGAGTCAGAGATATCAGAAAACAATGTCATGAAACAACTTACACGCAGAACACGCAATAAAACATCTTGAGTTTTCTCTTCGCTGCCTGTCCGCCTTCGTACAGGGCATCAAACATCGAGATGAGGGGAAGCACTGTGGGATACAACATCTTGGATGGGTACAGCAGGATGGCTGCACAGATGCAATAAGTTCAAACATTCGGGTGTCTGGGTGAGTACATACAGCGCATCATCCCACCAATTCCGTAACCCAGTAGCTGACTCGAGAAGAGGAGGAAAATCGAAGCGGTAGCATTCGGAGTAATGTTATAGTACAAACGCTGGACTGCGAGGACTTCTGTACCGAGAGCAGAGTTCGCCGCTGCGCTGGCCATGATAATAACGAAGGCATTCTCTTTCTTGTTGAATGGACCCTGTTGACACATGTTCAGAATTAATAGAGGAACCCGGATATGATTAATAATTTACTGGATTCAACCACTTCAAGTAGCGGTGGCGAGGAATAAAGGTTTCCATGAAGACTCCTAATATATACGATACAACAGCAAGAAACATCAGGGAAACGAAAACCGTTTGCTGGTGACAATGATAAGGAGAATGTAGTTGCAACAATGGAGTTGACACACCGGTTTGAAATAATATATCTCAGCTGTTGAAAATCATAAGTGAGGGACTTCCGCGGGATTGATATCACACACCAAGAACCCCTCCGAAGGTAGAAAGACCAATGCCAAGGATAAAGGCACGGAAAGTCCAAGGGTTTAGACTCGGGTCATCCGAAACAGAGATGACATGGGTCACGAGATCACGTTCGTTCTGTAGGACAGCCGTGGTGCTCTCAACTTCGGTGGTCGCGATCTCGACATCATGCTTCTCGCGATAGGACTTCTCGTCGCTGACGCTCGGACTTTCACCACGGTAAGGGGATGGACCTGGTTCAAGAACATCAGTGATACCTCCTGGGTGAGACATACTAGAGGATGGGCCACCGCAGCGTGGGGCAACCACTGCATGCGTTATAAATCATTAGTTCATCCAGGGAAAAGGCGAAGACTAGGACTGCATTAATACCGTTATCCTGCCAATCTTCAGCAGACATGTGGCACACCGGACTTGGTGTACCCCGGACTCCCAAGGTATATACTTGCAATCGGGCCAATGTTCCATGTGGATTCAGAATTTCCACTTCCGGGCTCATTGCATCCGGTCAAACTGAACGGATAAGCATGAAGCACGCGGAAATGTGACCAATGCTGACAGTCGTGAAGCACAATTAAATTAGAACCGATATGCTGATACAGCGCACTTATCAATATTGAATACCCCAACCAGAGGCTGCTGGCACCTGATCAAAGTCCATGAATCAAGGAATTGACTGAGAGCTCCGCCGAAGCGGCGAAACAGCAGGGCGGCCGGGCCAGGGACGTCCTCCATTGCATTCTATCTCCCACCTCACGAGGGCATCCTCGTCCCATACCTTATTGGACATATCATCAGGTTCCCTCAGGAACATCTCCTCTCGAAAGGTGGGAGGTAGATAATTGTTATGCACAGGGTGTCTTGAAAGACCGTCAGGAACATTTGGCAAATCGATGTTCGATTGTGAGAACTCACACATAATGAGGATTATATCTGTATCCTTCAGAATAACCGAGCTCTTTCATGAGAACTGTGGGTGCATTCCGCATCGCCATTGGGACCGGTGCGGTGGCATCCTTTTTTGCTGCTACCTGGGCTGAATTATAGGCCTCATACGCACGCGTACTCTTTGGAGCTTCAGAGAGGTAGGCAACAAGATGAGCCAAGTTAATGCGACATTCCGGCATTCCAACATGTTGACAGGCATGCAAAGTTGCAATTGCCTGACAGTTGTGAATCTGTCATAAGCGATTATACAATAATTTCGGGATAATCGACTTACCAATGGTAATGCATGGTTATCTGCGAGCCCGATATCCTCGCTCGCACAAACAACCATCCTTCGCGCAATGTATAAGGGATCCTCGCCAGCAGTCAGCATGCGTGCCAGCCAATACATTGCCGCATTGCCCTGACTACCGCGTACAGACTTGTGAAGAGCAGAAATCATGTCGTAATGACTTTCACCTGTCCGATCGTACGAGCAGGACACCGATTGTCGCAATGAAGCAAGAAGCTCCTCTTCTTCGATGCTGTTCTTCGATGCGAAGACGAGCTCCAGTAGAGAGTGTGCTGTTCGCGCATCCCCGGCAGATAGCGATATGAGTGATGTGAGGATGCGCGGTGTCAATTGGGGATAGGACGGATATGGACGTTCAACATTGCTCGATTCTGCCGATCCTTGAGTCGTGGTGGGCTGGTCAGAACCTTGGGAGCTAGTTGGCTGTTGCAAAACCGATGACATAACTGTCTCATTCGTGCAGGAAAGACGCTCCACTCCACGAGAAATAATTGTTCGTATGTCCTCATCTGTGAGGCGTTCCAGCGTGAACACACTAAATAGGTGTCAGACTTTACGAATAGACATTTGGTCACACGGACCGACAACGACTTATGAGAGCTCCCGTTAACTTGAACGATGGATTCTCCGTTGTCGCACCTATCAACTGGATGTGTACGGTAACTATCACACAGCGTGGTGCAGCAAGCGGTAAATTACCTGGATCTGGCCCTTCTCAATGTATGGTAAAAAGATATCCTAGATTCCGTTGAGATCTGCGCATCTAAGAAGGAGAAGAAACATACCTGCTGAGATTTGTTAAAACGATGGATCTCATCCAAGAAAAGAAGGGTCTTCCTGCCAGAGATGTAGTCAATGGAATAATCTGTTGAAGGTCACCCACATACCTCCCCGTCAACGCCAGAGATCCTTTTGCTTCTTCAAAAACATTACGAACGTCATTGATTCCTGACGAGGTGGCGCTCAGCTCCTTAAAAATGCAATTTGCTTCTCTAGCCAGGAGTCTCGACAGAGTTGTCTTTCCACAACTGTGATATTTTGTCATGAGTCCATACCTCGTCAGATGAACAATGTTCACTCACCCCGGTGGACCCCAGAATATGATGCTACCCAAGTTTCCAGATCCGAGGAAGCTCCTCAGCAAAGAATGGGGACCCGTCAAATGCTTTTGCCCGACGAACTCATCAAAACACTGTGGACGAAGCCTTTCTGCTAGGGGTATGCTAGTTTTCGCGGTCACATTAAATGCTCGCTTGTTGGTATGTTTTTGGCTACCGGACACGGGGTGCATCATTGTCAAGGACGAGGCCTCGATTTTTCGTTTCTTCTGGGACGGTCCTTCAGAGACCATCTCGGGGGAGATTGTCGACATGCGAGGTTGTTTCAGTTTACTTCCTTGGCCCTGAGAGAATATCGGAGCTAATTTGCCCTTTGATTCCTCTTTGGCAGATAACCGACCCCCAGTACTCAATTTATGTTCTGAGCATCCACTATCCAGGTGGTTGTTAATGTCGCGCTCGAGAACAAAGCACGAACATGCGGGGCTGTGGGTCAATACTAAATCTCCGCACTAAAACTATGGTGGAATTGCCTCGACCAACCAAGTTATGGAGTCTACGAGCGTCAGGACCTGAGGCGACGCACATAATCCAATAACATACCAGAAGTCATACGAGAGTTTATTGAAATCTAGCCTGAACGCTCTACCGATTAGTACGCGACACTGAAAGTTATCGGATGTTGTCGAGTAGAATTGGAGAAGGCCTCTGGAGTCTGAGTCTCTGACTAGCTCACTTTTCAAGGAGCGCCGATAGCCAGTTACTTACCACATTGGGCCAGTGGCACTGGCTCAGGGTCGCGTAATGTCGGCTCGCTCGGACCTCTCAAGTTAACGGCTCTCAAGTTCATGACATGGAGTAGCAAGTCTACTAGCGTCTGCATTTGGTGCACAGTGACCCAAAGTCAAATAGGAAGCAGATGTCCAACTTTTAAACCTGGTATCACACTGATGCGACAGCCGACGACCCCTCACGACCTAGTGTCCCAACCGCCCTTGGCATTATATTGATTCTGTAAGGAGTATGAGCAAGGGAAGCCTGGTGAACGACGAGACTTGCCTTGGAGGATATTGTTCAGTTTGTTGACGCGAGACGACACGCTGAGGTCAATGCTTTTGTCGCCAAAGTCCACCACAATCCCACCCATGAGAGAAGGGTTAACCTGGATGACAATGAAGAAAGACCGAGCTGGGAAATGCTAAAGCGCAAACCTTGTTGACCACTTTCAAGGACTTGGCGTGTTGCGCGGCTTGCGACTGCTTCAGAATGGACTCGAGCTTGACAGCGGCATCTCTTGGAAGTGGAGCGGCCGAAGTGACAATGACTTCTAACTCTCCTTTGTAACTGGCGACAAGCCTATTGAAGCCTTCAATGACCGATTGGGTTTCGCCCAGTCTGCCATTTTCTGAAAGGACGGCAAAGAGGTTTTTGGTGACGTCGGAGACTAGCTCCTTCTTTGGGCCCTCTGCCTTTGCGTAGAGTGCAGCCAGACCAGTGACGCGTTCCTTTGCTGAAAGCGTCGGATTTGAGATGAAGGCGTTCAGCTCGGGGATTTCAGCAATGGATTTCGAGATGGTGTTGAGCTCGGTCTGTACTTTGGAGAGCACCTGGGGCGACTTGGCGAGAGCTGCAGAATAGAGGGCATTGGAATACTTGAGTGCAATAGAGGAGGCTGCGCGCCGTCCGTGGGTGGAGGCTACGACGGAGGTGCGGAGGGCTGAGGACAACATTGGGCAGGACGATACCGCGACTTTCAAGCAGACAAGATGTACGGACGGAGTTTGGAAGTGAGCCGGCTTAGCCCGAGTAATATTGGCGAACCAGTGTGTGATCTTTCGTGCTCCGAGTCGGTCATCATGCCAGCTGTCAACGGGGGGGTACACACCACTCCATCGTCCGTTACAGAGCCTCGTCCATACTTTGTCCTCGTTACCGGCTTTGGTGTGAGTTCCCCTTACCCAGTACTTTGATTCATTCCATCCATCTGTCTTGCACCTGACCTTCACCGGGCCCAGCCATTCTCGCGCTACGCCGTCAATCCCTCCTGGCTAGCCGTCCAGCCCCTCCACAACACCGTCATACACGTCGACGTTCCACCAGAACCAGTCACCAACGATGACCCTCGAAATCTCCCCTCATCCATCCCAATCTCCGATTCGACGACAACCCCCCGTGAGATTCGCATAACAGCCCTCAGTGTGCCCGTTACATACGAGGATGTGTTATCCACTGTCCCAGGTCTCCACGCTCGTCCTCCTGTTCTTCCTCCGATTGAAAATGCCTCCCCCCCTCCCCCAAATGGCTATGACCTGATTCTCCATGTGGGAGTCGCTGGCCGGGGACCATTGCGGATCGAAAGAATTGGTCACAAATTCGGTTATAATATGAAGGACGCAAAAGGGTGTCATGCGCCCATCGTCCGTGTTGCGGGTGACGAGGCGAGTCGGGGTCCTTCTCAACCTTCACCGGCGGAGCGGATGGAGAGGGCACGATTGGGGTATGTTATCGAAGGCCCCATTGACGGCGGCGAACCTCCGAAACGTGGATTCGGAAAGGGATATGAATCATTTCCGGAAGAGATCTATACCGACGTCGACGTCGAAAAGCTTGTACACCATCTAAAAAAATCTGACGTCGAGGTGAGCGTATTGTTCTTCATCTGTGACATTACTTTGTGAATACCTGATCCATTCTGCTTTTTCTTCTTCTTTTTTTCTATTTTTTTTTTTTTGCAGCAAGTGTATTCTTCTCTAGATGCTGGACATTATTTATGCGACTTCATCTACTATTGCTCCTTGGCGGAGAGTAGACGCTCTGTCCCAAAGACTGATAAGCCGACAACCCAAGTGCTCTTCCTACACTGTCCCCCGGTAGATCAGCCTCTGAGCACAGAGCAGGTTACCGAGGCGGTCAAGAAGTCGATTATTTGGATATGCACGTCTCCTACTTCGTGATGTTTGGACTTCACTCGTTTACCATTGATTATTGCGATACCAACTTTTCTCTTTTTCTCGCAGGTGTGGGACTTTGCAGTGGGTTACCTTCGGCCTCTTGTGTTACATACAATCAAGTATCATTTTGTGATTATTTCCTGGCATCGGCAACTTCGGCCGGTAAGACATATGTCTGATTGCAACCCGGTTAGTCTTTCTCAAGATCTAGTCTTCGAACCGCTCAAAATCCACGCGGAGCTGAGCGAAAAACATAAAAGCGCACTCATTCGATTCCTCTCAGGATATCGTTTCCACATGGCTACTAACATCACTCTTCATGAGGGTATGCATCCCTGGCTTGATACCTCAGAGAGACTGACGGTTGTTAGGCTCTGTCAGCGCCGCCGAGCGATTCGAGTTGCTCAAACAAAAAGGAGTTACGATTTGGCTAACTGGCTTGAGTGGGAGCGGAAAGGTTGGTGCAGCTTCATCATCGAGCCTTCTCGGACCTTCACTCATTCCGGTCTGTGGCTCTGCATCCGCAGTCTACCATCGCTTGTGCTCTCGAGCAGCATCTTTTGCACGAACAGAAATTTTCCTACCGTCTCGATGGGGATAACATTCGCTTCGGATTGAACAAGGATCTCGGCTTCGACGAGAAATCCCGAGTCGAAAACATTAGACGAATCGGAGAGGTACGAGGTTACAGCAAACATCGACTTATCTAATCTGACAGATGAAATATTTTCCAAGGTCTCAAAGCTTTTCGCAGACGCAGGTTGTATCACGATCACTGCTTTCATATCTCCTTACCGCGCGGATCGGGAAGTAGCCCGCGAACTCCATCAGAAGGCTAATCTGTCCTTTGTCGAGGTCTTCGTCGATGCTCCTCTTACTGTTGTAGAGCAGCGTGACCCCAAAGGGCTGTACAAGAAAGCCCGTGCTGGAGAGATCAAAGGTGAGCCGATTCACCGTTGTTCCAGCACGAGTGTCACCTGCGAAATCAGATTTCACTGGAATATCTGCACCATACGAGGCGCCAGCGCACCCTGAAATTCATATCAAAACCGATCAATGTGACGTGAAACAAGCAGCAGAGATCATTGCGAGATACCTGAGCGTGCACAACTATATCTGAGGTCGCCATAGATAATCTGGATAGATGTCAGGGCGCATTTCACTAGGAAATTGCAGGGTATGGGAATAAGGTCCGTGGGTACCAGTAGATGACTAGTAAGGTGATGCGTGAAGTACGGGGATTCTGAGACCGGTATTTTTCAAGGAAGTTCCATCGCTTGCGCACGCCTCGACTGCGTGTGGGTATTGCATTCTGCACTACTAATAGCGTTGAAGGAGGCTTGCTCTGTTGGCGTCTCCTCCTGCTCCTCCGCTATTGCGTCGCCACCTGACTGCTCCAGCATGTTCGCGAAACCGACCTCAATGACAGAAAACCATCTCGTGAGATCATCTACCGTCCGAGCGAGGTAAGAATTCGTGGCCTCTTGTGACTCCGTGAGAGATACAAAGTCGAGCGGCTGAATAGGTGGGCCAAGAGTGGACTCCACAGGCACCGATGTCAACGAAAGCGACGTAGAGTGAGAAAACTTTGTGAAACCAGATCGACCACGCCTGTCAGTGCGTGGCGGCGAACTGCTTCTCGTGTTGGGAAGTGATATTGTTGACGCATTCGCGTCTGCGCGGAAACCCAGATTGTGCGAACCGAGTATTGTGGGCGAGAGAATGCTGGGTTGAGAGTTGGGAACGATGGTCGATGGAGATGGGGGGAATAAATCGGTCATTCCCACTTGATGCTCGGATGTGAGAAAAGAAACCTGGCGGGATCAATGAAAGGCCGGGCAGAGAGGAAACGTGATAAGCATTACCTTTACCGGGTCTTTCTGCCCTGGCAGGGCCAAGCTTTTCGTGGAACTAGTGCCGTCACTTCCTTTACTAGAAGAACTGCCGCTCCTATCTCGTACAGCAAATGGCCTAACAGGAGGCATAAGGGGTGATGCTGGTGTACTTTCCATGATGGCAACTGAAGTTTGGCGGATAAGGCTGGGTTTCCTTCCAAGGGGAACTCCAGATGGAGAACTCTCGACTGGAGAAGAGTCTGCATCCGCCGTATTGGTGAGGCGTGCCCTAGTGACCAGTGAAGGACTTGTTGGGGGAAGGCGAGGAGCAGGTAATGAAGGAGCAGTATCCTGTGAGTAGCGAGGCTGACGGCTTGGGAAGGAAAATTCATTGTATTTGGCCAACTGTACATCGTCTACTCCTTCAGGGAGTCCGACCTTCTTCGTACCAGCGAACTCCCGTGTGGGTGACGAAGAAAGTGGCACAGTTGAATGTATAACCGTCGGTGTAGCTAGCGTCGGCGGGAGTGAAAGTGATGGTTTGAGTGTATCGTTTGGCGCAGTATCGTCATCGAAGAGGCCGCGCAAAGAAGTCGGTAGGCGGGTTGGTATAGGGCGTATTGTGGGAGCTATGGAAGGTGCTTCAATGGAATTTGGCAGATCCAGATCGTCGTCCTCATGTGGTACACTCAGGAATGAGTTACGCCTAACGGTATCAAACACCCAGAGGTCATCGTTCACTTCAGCGATTTTTTGTAAGCTGAAAAGCGTAAGTAGAGTTCTCCCCATACCACGAATAAATCTTACTCTTTCTTCTCCTCACCCTCCCAGTCGAGAGGTTCTGCAAGACTGGCTCTGGATCCCCCACTTTGAATCCAGGCATCATATCTGAGGATTAGTTCTCTTAACACAGATATGTTTACTTTTGAAGCGGACTTGATCCACTTTGTCTTAGCGAGCTCATCTGCAGAAAGGCGCTGGCAGAGGCATTAGCAAGATGATCGAATCACGATTTCTAGGTACACACGTCATTAGGTGATTCTCGAAGGCAATGAGAAACGAAATCCCTCATGTCCTTGCTACCATCTCCTTCTCCCAACCTCGGAGGTTTGACTTTGGCAATGAGTTGCATGACTTTGATCGCATCCCTCAAGTCTGAGTGTGGAGGGGCACCCTTGGCCATCTCATATACCATGATACCCAAACTCCAAATATCCGCTTTGCTGTCGTACACAGGTGTTGGCTGAGCCACCTCTGGTGCCATCCAATTAGGGGTACCCATGAGTGTATTTCGCTTGCTTGTCGTTGTAGCAGATAGAGCGGAGACGCCGAAGTCGCAGATCATGACTTTTCCGGTTGCAGTGATGAGAATGTTTGCAGCCTTGATGTCACGATGGATGATTGCGGATCTGTGAAGGTAGGCAAGTCCGACGAGAACTTCGCGAGTGGTGAGGACGATAAAGCGTTCTTCGAGTACGCCGTCCTTGGAAGTTTGCATGAGGGTACGAACACTACCACCCTGTGCGAACTCCATCGCGATCCAGACACGCGGACCATCTAAAAAGCAACCATAGTATTTGGTGACATTGGGCGCGTCACGAAGCTGGGTCAGAAGTGCTACTTCGCGTTGGATTGCCTCCACATCGTCGTCTGCCGTATCGAGATTGATGATCTTGAGCGCCACGATATTGCCTGTAGGTAAATGGACACCCTTGTGGACAGAGCCGTAGGCACCCTTGCCGACTGTTTCAAGACGTCGGAAGAGCTGGTGCACGGAAGGCTGCGCCATACCCACAGGAAACTAGCCGGTCGAAGAGGAATGGCTGGTGGTGTAGTTGAAAGACGGTTTCGGACTAGGCGATGTTATAATACATCACGTTCAATGAGTGTAGCGTGGGAATCTAATATTCAACACCTTGCTTCCACTCGATGTTGTCCATGAGTTTATTTTCCTCCTTTGTCAGAGCAACTCGGACGATTCACCCCACCTTATTTACCGGTGCCAGGATAACGAGTTCTCTGAGATGGGCACTACCGCTTCGCCTCACCGACATGACCAGTGTTCGTTTTGCCTCGCGCGGCACAGAGTACCAGCCCTCGCAACGGGTGAGGAAAAGGAAGTACGGGTTTCTGGCGAGGAAAAAGACTCCAGGCGGGCGTAATATTCTCCGACGCCGTCGTGCCAAGGGCCGGATGTTCCTTAGTCATTGACACGTCTACGGTATGTTTTCGATGGGTTATCTGGGTTCTTATGTTCAGAGGATCTGTAGGTGCATCCTCACAGGTTGGTCAGTGCAAGCTGAACTTCGGGTGGTCGTGGTCGGGGAAGCAATGGGACCTACTTAGCTGAGATCTGTGGTGTCCCGCTTGTTTTGAACTTCAGAGTGGGTTCAGCTCTTGTAGAGGATGATACTGTAGTAGTGGGTTTCTAGAAAAGGCAATCGACCCCCCCACAACCTACTTCCCCTCATAAATTATGCGTTTTCGGATGACTCGGATGATCTTATCTTTTGTCAGGTCTCTTTCTTTTCATCCTCCTAAAGAATCAGGCTATCGAAGTGATGGACTTCACTGTGGACCCAGTCCAGTCAGTTCCCCGGGAATTTCTCGCAGTAATTCTTGCTGGCTTTGGGAACGAGTGAGCATCAGCCCATCACTATGTCCCCTTCAGTACTTACTGTCCCCAGGCTCCTTCCCTTGACAGGCGACGTTGGCGATGAACCTTTTCCCAAAGCATTACTCCCCATCTCCAATAGGCCTATGGTCGACTATGCACTCTCCTGGGTCGAGCAGTCTGGGATTAAAGGTACGACCCATTCTGATTCGATCAGCGCATGTCACAGATAGGACCGCCAGACGTCCTCCTTATTTGTCCCTCCTCGCATCGCCCCTCCATATCCCACTATATCCATTCCGAATCTCCCCTATCCTCTTCGTCTTTGCAGGTCGACATCCAGTCATTCGACGAGACACAGGAACTAGGTGTTGGGACGTGTTCCATCCTCAGGCACTTCGCCTGCCGCATTCAAGAAGACTTTGTTTTGCTCCCTTGCGACTTTATTCCTCCCCCAGCGCTCCGTCTTTCAAAACTTTTAAATAAATTCCGCTCTGAAGCTACTTCGGATGGCGCAATCGCCACCAGTTGCTGGTTCGAGTCACCCAAGTCGGAAAAATCCGCGGCTCCTGACGAGTGGGGCTCTCATTCGCAATCTTATCCAATAGTTTGGGACGACTATACAGGAACGTTGTTGTACATCGATACCATCGACAACACGGACAAGAATGCAGAGGAGCTCGAGTTGAGGATGAACTTGCTCTCGCGATACCCTCGAGCAAAGCTTTCATCCAGACTCCAGGACTCTCACGTCTACGTTTGTAAACGTGAGATACTTGACGCTCTGCAACGCAAGACTGAGCTGGATTCCCTGCGTGAGGACTTTCTCCCCTGGCTGTGCAAAGTGCATTATCAAGCAACGAAGCGCTTAAAGTACGGACGCGGTATGTAAATTTTTCCAGTTGACGTTGGGTTCACTCAATAATTCCCTCGTAGTACTTGGCTCGTTTTCCAACTTTGCTGCACGTAACACACCGATGAGGCACTCCACACTCCACACAGTCAGCACTACAAAGATCAAGGTACTGGGATACAACCAATCGACACTATCCTCGCCAGTTCAACACGGTCGAGAGCTGGGGTACTCTGTGCCACCCAGCCCAACAGGCCCTGACAACGTTTGTATGGAGACAAACAGCCTCAGAGTCTGTGTCATTATCCACCGAGAGGAAGGCGGTTATTGCGTCCGAACAAACAATTTACCTGCCTATTTAGAAGCAAACCGACACGTAAGTTCTCTACATGCATACGTATTCATCTTGATTCACCATCGCATATATAGTCTATAAATGATACATCTTACACCTTACCCGCTAACCCGCAGAAACGGGCCCTCATCGACGCGAAAGCATCAATTTCACCTGATTCGACGATCGGTGATTTCACCAAGGTCGATGAAAAGACGGCGATCAAGAAATCTGTCATTGGAAAGCATTGCATAATTGGGAAGATGGCAAAAATCGTTGGTTGCGTGCTGCTTGACCACTGCGTGGTCTCGGATGGGTGAGTACGAGACCTAGTGCTCTCATTCGGCCCGTTAAGCTTGATGCAGGGCAAAACTCGAGGGTTCTATCCTCGGCCGGAATACAAGAGTCGGGAGCAAGGCCGAATTAGTGCGGTGCGTCACGCAGGGTGGGTATGAAGTGAAGGAGAATGGTAAGGTCTCGTGAATCGCATATCTCATGTTTTCATCCACGGTCCCTCCAGAAAGTTACCGAAACGAGAAATTGGACATCTCTGATTGGGGAGCGGAAAACGAGGATCCGCATGAGGATGATGAAGACGAAGACTCGGACGAGAGTAACGAGGAGGCAGCCCAGTAGAGCTACTAGTATTCGTCGAGTAACAGGATAGTATAGAGTAACTCAGGCGCTAATAATATCAGGCTATCGTGCTCGCTGTGATGAATGTCCTGCCATCTGGTTTCCAAGACCTTGTGCAAACCGAGAACCACGACCACGGGCACCACCTGTTGTGCACTTCATTCAATCAGTCTGCGCCAATCACAGAATCAAATCTTACCACGTAAACCACCCCTTGTTCTATCCCCTCTACCGCGACGCTCTTGGGTCTGTTCACCTCGTTTCTCGCCTTTCGTATCTCCCCTATCTCCCCATCCAATGGCACTACCAAGTTTCACGTCCAGCGCCTTTTCATTGTGTTCAACCATATTGCTAACTTTCTCGGCGATGACTTGGGCAAGTTGTTGTGGGCGTGACAGTTCAATGCGATGAAACACGATGACGCCAGTGGATTGGTCCAAGGATGCGGACAGTTCTTCATTCCAAATCATCTTTGAAATTATGGATGTTACTGTCCTGAGTGGCAATGAGAAGGTTCGCGAAAGAAGAGAAAGAGAAAGGGTGGAGTATAACGGAGCGTATGTGAACAAATATGTTCGAAGACCCTGCTCTTGAATGCGCCTAAGGACCTTTGCTTGATATTCGCATCATCGAATGAAACGGTAAAGACTCACTTGGCCAGCATCTCTTTCACCGAAGCAGACTCTGGCATAAGGCTCCAAATTTTGATGCTCTGAATGAGATCGCGGCACTTCTCCCATTCGCCATCTTGTAGTGCCTTGCTTGCTTGCATTATATGGTCACGTGTGCTCTCAGGTGGACCAGTAAAAACTTGACGGTCTGCGAAGTCCAGTAGACGGCGGAAAGGCTTCGAAATTACTTTCCTCTTCTGTTCTTCTGAGTCAATAGAGGCGAGTAAAGGGATCTCCACCAGCATGCTTGATACAAGGAATGCAGCCTCCAGGAGTTCTGTGTTGATGTGCATGTGGAAGGGAAGCTGCCTCGCTCGCTCAGCCCGTTCTTGTTCGGGAGTGAGCTGTGCCTGAAACCGCTGTTGGTGGACACCCTGGGCTAAAAGTTCCTTAACACGTTGAGTTGCGAAGATATCCTGAAGCATCGCCTGCGATTCCTTGATCAAACCACAGCGGAAGGCGCACAGGCCAAGCTGGACAACAGTGCGGTTGTAGAGTATTTGTGTGGCCACGTCAGCAGAGTGAATGGACTCTTGAAGGTGTGACATCAGCAGCATGTCACGAGCGGTGTAGAAGTCATTATGAAGAGCGTGGTGGTAGATATGGCTTAGTATGGCCCTGGTACGCAGCAGCGAGTTGTCGGCCTTGTAAAGGTGGACACATAGAGAGTGGATTAGGCTCGACGTGGTGGAAGAGGAGGGTAATGTAACGCTTGGAGAGACCTCCGATGTAACAAGAGAGGACTCAAGGGCACTGACAACCGCGTCTGGCTTGAGGAGGAGTGAGCAAAAATGAGTCATCGTGCAGTTTTTTGTATCGCACCTTCGAATAGATATGTTCAAGACGTCGCATAATCACTCGTGCGAGTGGCTCTGGCTGCAGAGAACTCTCGTAAAACGCTTGTGCGCGACATATCGTCCGGTAAAGCACTTTCTCATCCTTGAGACGATCCACGTACTCCGTGCCGTGGGGATCGATATTTTGAAGACTCTTTGTAAACTCGTCATCGAGACGATCTACAAAGCTAATGATGCTACCCCTGATACGAACGACGCCATTCAGCTCAGTGTCAGGGGAGCGTTCAAGGAGTTCGTCGTAGTCTTCTGTGTTCTCCTGTACTGAATATGCGCGATCTTCGGCGACGATTGAAATGAGCTTATCGACTTCGTCCTCAGCCGCTACCCATAAATCTATTGGCATGTAAGATGTCACCGATGAATTGTAATCAAACCGGGAAGAAACCAAGGCTAAAAGGACACGGATGCGCTGGTATGGTGTAACAGCGACCTCGAGCAGTTTCTCTAAAATGCGCATCTGTTCTCCTCGATCCGTGTTCTAAAGCGATCATCAGCTACAAAGTAGACAATAATCAGACTCCGCGAACCTTCTTGCCCCTGGCGTCATGTACAATCTTGAGGGTCTTGAAGATAGCATCCGCGGTGAATTGCATAGCTTTACCACCTTTTCCAACTGTCGTGAAGTTGTCCTCCGCTGGAGAATTTTCCTCTTCGTTATCACCATCAACAAACTTCTTTGGCTTTTTTGTCGCCTTTGCAGATGCAGCTTCGACCGGTTGACTATGTAGAGTGTATTCGCGTACAAAGGCCTCCGGGTCCTGCAAGACGTGTAAGGAAGGTCAACGGACTTGAGAGCATTTCTTACGGCTTGATATTGAGAGATCTCCTTTTCGTATTCCTTCGTCGATTTCCTGACCTTTTGTTTCATGGAGTTCAATGCACGTGCGTTCACGGCATTCATTTTTTTCTTTGCCTCTTTTTCCTTGGCCAACGCAGCATTCAAGGAATCTTCGAGGTTTAAAACCGTTTTGATGAAAAATGGGGGAATGGGTTCTGCAACGTTGCTTTGGCGTTGCACGAGACGCAAGAGTTTGTCGAATTCTTGATGTTGAAATCAGCGTTACGGGCAGCAGACCAGGTGACGGAGCGAACCTGCAGATATGGCCCCCCAGTCGTTGATTTTGAGAGCATTATCTATCACTTTCCCGGTCCCCTCGATCTCCTCGAGACGTTTATCTTTGGAGCTTTTCACGACACGTTTCACATCTTCATCCTCTTCGCCTTCCTCGTCATCAGAGTCGCTCCGTAGGAACCTTCCCTTTTTCTTCGTCTCAGTCTCGATCTCTTCTTCGGACTCAGTCTCCGACTCGGAACTACTGGAGTCACTACCGGCTGTGCGAAGGAATCGAGACATGCCGGTTGGTTTCGCTGCTGGCTTCGGGGGAGCCTTTTCATCGCCGCTAGTAAGAAGCTCTTCGTCGGATTCCTCTGTATCGGAGTCAGAGTCGCCAGCTTGTCTGAAAAAACGAGACATGACTGCAGTTGTGAGATCGTTATCACTGCGTTGACTTGTGCGTCAAAATTTGCACTTGCGTGAGAACCTCACCGGGAGGTGTATTACGTAAACAGTAACTCTACGCTATGATACCTCAAGGCGAGAGAAATTAAAGTGGCTCGTATCTCGAAAAGCATATACTACCTAATTCCACTAATATAATGAGAGAAAAATATCATGAGCGTGGGAGGACTAGAAAACATCCAACGAATGAGGGCAGTCAGCGGCAACGTGACCACAGCCTTCACAATCTACACAATACAGTTTTGATGAACTCGAGCTGGGTTTAGCTCGTGCGTCTTCCTTTAGGAGATCGCATGTGAAGATATCATGGCCAGGCCGCTCGCAGATCTCACACACGTCGTCACGCGAGGCGGAGTGCAAGTCATCGTCACTACTCATCACAGTCGTTGCACTAGATGCTCGACGTTGTCCAAGGTCGGCTGGTTCCGTACTACTCCTCGACGATTTCTTGGATCGAGAAAGCCTCTCTTGCAGCCGTTCAACTTCCTGCTCCAGCTCATCCTATAGACTAGAGTGAGTGTTAGCCAACGTCTCTGATATGTCGACGCACTTCGCGGTAGATCTGTAGTACAGAGGTCAGTCACAGTTCGACCACAAAACCAGTCCATGAATCACCTTTGATTCAACGAGCGTCTCAAGCTCACTAATTTCCTTGTTGAGCTAAACTTTTCTTAGGTCTGATCGACTTGACAACAATACCGTACTCACGTCATGCGTCACTCGAGCCGTCTTCATCTCTGCCTCCGCAAGTCGTTTCCTGAGTTGCTCAAGTTCACCCTACGATACATGAGATCACGAATAATGACGACGAAGGTCACAACCTACCTCATACTTCGTTTGAAGATCAAAGGGGAGAACGGAAGAATGATCGTCAGCATCAAGGGCAGCTTCTTGTTTCAAGAGGTTCTGTTCAACATTGTCTTCCAGAATATTGAGCTCCTGAGGAAATGTGTTAAAATGGACAAGGCAGTAACCGGTAGGAACCTACCTGCCGCAGTTGATCAGTCTCAGATATCCGAAGCCTGTTTTCAGCTTCTAACAACTTGTTGCGCTGAGTGACAGCCAGTATTTCCTTCTGCAATTCCTGAACAATATGTCTATGAAAATTTTCAGTACACGCGACAGCCTGTTTTTAGATATCGTACTTGAGGCCCTTGATCTCTTCTGCTTCATGTCTAGACGGTGACTTAGAGTGTTCAGGCAAACCGCTCACTGGCATCTCGCGGTTTAGCCTCTTGCGGAGGCTGTCCAGTTCTGCCGATCGTTCGTCCAAAGCCATGCGCAACGATTGAACCTCGACTTGTTCATGCTCAAACATCGAGCGCCAGCGCGTATCCTGCAAGGAGAAATAAGTCAAAATCACCTTGAAATAGTGTCACCGACCTCTGTATTAATCGTCTTCGTGTCGGGTCGTGAGGCTGATCGCGAAAGCTCGAGCTCGTCCTTCAGGTCTCGAATCTCATCCATTAACCGAGCATGCTCCATGGCGGCTTGACGGGACACCCCAGCAACTTTCAAGGACACGTCGTCGGCGCCGATATCAGCTGTCTTTGAGAGATCAGCGGTAAGACGAGGACAAAGGCACCGACATACCGCGGCATCGGTGCGAAGGACCTCGATCTCAGCTCTTGCATTCTCTAGCGCAAGAGTACTCTCTCTCAGTGCCTCTTCAACTTCCTCAATGCGACTCTTAGCTAATGCCTCGGCCTTTGCAACTTGTTCCACAGCCTTACGGCCTTCAGTCAACTCATTTCGCATAGATTCCTCTTTCTCCTTAAAACGCTTGATTCTTTCCCTCACAACAGTCTCTTCCCTCTCTGCTGCTGCTCGGGCATCCTCGAGAGTATCTTCCATCATGGAAAGCTTTCTCTGAAGGTGTTGAACTTGCTCTCGAAGCGTTTCGTTGTCGATCTCAATAGCCGAGGCAGCGCGTTGTGCCGCAAGGCCAGGCGAAGGTGAAGTTGCTGCCTTTCTCGCATGATCTTCGAGTGAAATGATCTTGTCCTCTAGTTCATACCGCCTCGAATCTGCTGCGCTGAGCCGCTCTTCGTAAAGCGCAATCGTTTCCTAACGGGCTGAAGGGTTAGAGACGGATATCAGGAAATCAAAGTCCCTCACCTGTCCTGCTTGACGAAGTTCATCAATCTGTGATCCTAGCTCTTTTCGCTCTACATCGAGTTCGGTTGAGACCTTCTCGAGCCACGCCTCCAAATGGCTGATTTCCGCGTTCTTAGCCTTCAAAAGAGTGTTACTTTCGTGCTCTGCGCCTTCTTTGGCTTCCATAGCCTCTTTAAGACTTCTGACCAACGCCTCGCTGCCGTCGAGTTTGGCTTGCACGTCATTCAGACGTGCTTCGGTTTCCGCTTTGGCACGTTCTAATTCAGCTGCAGTCTGCGCATTCGAACGCTCGAGAGATTCCGCCTTGGAGTCCTTTTCACTCAACTTCCGCTCCATGACGCGCAACTCCTTCTCTGTTTCAGCTACAGTGGCAAGAGCAGAGTCACGATCCTTCTCTAATGCTTGGCGTTGTTCAAGGTCTGAACGAAGAGACGAGACCATTTCTTGCAAAGCTGTTCTTTCCTGCTGGAGCGTTTCTAGCCGGGTATTGAGAGCGGATATCATAGATTCATAACCCTCGATGGCGTTGGCCTCGGAGGTAGACTGGATCTGGGGGGGAGATGAGACAGAGCGAACGTCACTGGGGTCAGAAACAGTCGAGTTGCCTATTAGTCGATTTATTCTGTCTTGCAGAGCCAGACTGGACACAGTAAGATCCAGTGAGGAGGAAGGACGATCCCCTTGGATGTGGTCATCCCGTGTGGGGTCATCATTGAGAGAGTTAGTAGAGCCAAAGGATGTTGATCGTGCCGGAGACGCAGGCGGCGGCATGGCGACAGCACTGGGTACCCTGGGTCTGGGCGTGTTGAGAGAGGCTCTGGACTTGGGCCCAGGCATAAGTGAACCGTTCAGGAAATTGGGAGCTTTCACTGCACCCGCTTTTGGAGTAGTAAAGGGGGAATCGGATGATCGTGCGCCACCGTCTGCATTTAAAGAAGTTCGAGAAGGAGAGGACGGTGCTTTGAGGAAATACTCTGTTTGAGTGGGACCTGAGCGCGAATTCAATTGCTTGGCTGTTAAACCGATGTATTTAGAAGCTCGGGAGCCTGAAGTAATCTGAGTCTCCAAGGTAGATGGAACTTGGGACTGAGACTTTCCGAGACCGGGGACAGGCTTGGACTTGCGCGCAGCTGGTGTGGTACCTGGTGTGATGCGACCAGACATTCCGAGTGGGTTCGTCCTACTGTCATGTGGTGTGACTCTTCCATATGGAGTAGAAGGAGTAACGCGTCCGGCGCTGATAGAGAAGGGAGCCGAAGGAGTCACCCGTCCGGAAAGTGATGGTGTTACGCGATCACCGCGAGAGGATGTGACGGATGATGGTCGACAATTTGGACCTACGGTAGGGGGGGAGAGTTTCGTGGCAGCCACAAACACGCCGCAATCTGGAGGACACACGAAATATCGTTTTCTGTATGGCAGTATTAGCAAATAAAGGGACGCAGAATCGCAGCAGACCAGCAGGTGAGGGGAGATGCAATACGGATCGAAAGCAGCAGTTTGATTTCGCTGTCTGAGACGCGTGGGACTCACCCGTTAACGGACCCGTCATTTTTGCCCTTGCCGGCAAATCCTCCACCGAGCTCCACACCAGCCCAGAGGCCGGGCTTCCCCTCTATCTCACCAACATACCTCAGAGTACCTTCATAACCAAGGGATTCGATTCTAACGCTGTCGCCGACCTCAAAGGTTCGGCCAGCACGACTGACGCTCCGGGGGAAAACATCAGATTGCCGACTGGTAGGACGCGCGGCTGGTGTTTTGGCACGCGTTGGGGGTGCAGACGTGACCGAGGAGGGGCGACCGGTGACAGACCGCCTTCCGGATTGGAGAGCAGAGAAAGTAGACTTGGGAGACGACGAAGACGAGGGGGGGTTGTGGGTGAGGCTGGCGCGATGTTGAGCAGGATCGTTTGCCTTGATAGCTTCTGCGAATGCACGGGAAGCGTAGTCGTCGGTGGTGGGGGCGGGGTGGACATTGGCGTTGGACGCGGAACGAAATCTGCCTGGAGTGGGTATACCGCTGGGCGTCTTTCCAGGCGTTGGGATGCCCGACATTCTCAGCTTCCCCGGAGTAGCGGACATGGTGGTGGTGATCTTAACAGACAACTTCGATCAAACTTACTTATGGATGTTCATCACGTGACCGAGTAGCAGGAATAAAATGCATGTCACTACAGAAAACAAACAAATACACAATAGTCTAACTAGCCACGTTTCTTGGACACACCGACAGTCTTCCCGCGACGACCTTGTATCATATAAGCTACATCATCCCATCATGCGATCGTCTACTCACCGGTAGTTTTTGTGTGCTGTCCACGTACTCTCAATCCCCAGAAATGTCTCAGACCACGGTGTGCCCGAATCTTTTTCAATCGCTCCAGATCGTCCCGCAGCTTCGAGTCAACCGCGTTCGACAGAATCTGATAGTTCTTGCCATCGACGATGTCTTTCTGTCTGTTCAGGAACCAGGTGGGAATCTTGAACTGTGTGGGGTTTTGGATGATGGTCACGAGACGCTCAAGTTCATCCGAGTTGAGCTCTCCAGCACTGCAGGACGCTGAGTAACCCGAGCCAAGGTTCTCCAAGGAACTCACCGCTTGTTGAGATCTACATCTGCCTTCTTGCACACAAGGTTCGCATAGCGACGGCCAACTCCTTTGATCTCCGTCAAGGCGTACATAATCTTGCGCTTGCCATCAACGTTGGTGTTCAATAAACGCAGAATGTGCTTAATGGGGGACATGAGCATAGTACCAGGGACCAGGGAAAGGGTTTGCACCTGAAATTGCTGGTGGGATTCGGGGACAACGAGAGACATGATGGAGGTGCCTAGGCAAGAGGTAATCAGTTCCACACCCAAGCCCAGCATGATACATCCAGCAGAAAGGTTGATCTTCTTCTCGTCATTGTGCTCTTTGGAGCCAGATCCCCGCTCCAAAAATCCTCTGTGTCTCGAACATGCCCTCACCTTGGTCGAACCGGTCTTGCGGATGTCGCCAACGTCGTCGGTGGATCTCTGCACTGTGTCGTCTGACCGGAGTTTCAATTGCCTGGCCGCTGCCGGGGATTCGGTCACGTGGTCAAGTGGCAGCGCGACACGTCCGAGACGCGCAAACACCAGTTGGGATTTGGATCAACCTACTTACATGAGACTCGACATTCAATTCCTCTTCCTATATTCATTCCAGTTATCAACTCAATGCCAATAACGACGGTGAGCGCGGCTCGTCTTTGGCTTGAAGAATATCCTTAACGTTTCTCTAGTGCGAATCTCCAGAAACTCTTAGAGCAGAAATCGATACAGTTCGCAAGAAAGTTACCCTCGATGAAACCGAGGACACTTGGGATACAATTACACAGGGCATTCTGCATCTGATCCGCCTCTGTAACAATGGTGGCTGCGACTTTCCTTCCGAAATGGTTGCTGGCATTCGTTCGATGTCCAGACCATTAAACAGTGCTTTGAATTCTGAGCGCAGTAAGCTGTCAGGCGCTGCAGTGGAGTTCCTCACAGCGTTAGCCACCGGGCTGGGCTCGTCATTCGAACCTTTGGTATCTCAGTTTGTTCCAACCTTACTCGCCTTGTGCGGTCGGACAAACAAGGTCTTCACCTCGCGTGCTAGGGCGTGCATTATTGCTCTCATTCAGCACACTCGTCTTCCATCTCTCTTACCATATCTTGCGGAGCTAGCCAACCACAAGTCTGTCTTTCTTCGTTTAACAGCTGCAGAAGGCATTTTGGCTTGTCTTAACTGTTTCAATCCTCCTGACCTGGAAAAAGAGACCCGGGCTCGTGTTGTGGAGGATTTTATCAAGTTGACAGCACGCGATGCCAGTGCAGACGTCCGAAAGGCGAGCAAGGAGGTTTTCAAAGCTTACAAAACATTGATGCCCGCAAGGGTAGACAGGTGGGTTAATGAAGCTTCGCATGTACATTATAACTGAGATGTCTTCCAGCTTCGTTGCTCCGCTTACCCCCGTGGTAAAGAAATACCTGGATATCCAGACCGGCGCCTCGGGCACCCACGGCATCTCGTCTAATACAGGCCAAAAGCAAACTAGCAGACCTTCCAGCCGAGCGAACAACAAAGTAATGGAGGCGGGTCAACGACCTGCAAGTTCGACACTGTCAAAACCTCCCACTCGCCCAGCCACCAATGATCCAGCCCATAACACACGGCAACGGCCAGCTGTCCACAACCTCCCGACCGCAGTCGGCATTCGTGCTCCTCGGCAAAGGACCACATCCCAAATTCAGCGTGACCCCCCTCAACCTCGTAGCTTACACATCAATACGCAATCTTCCGGCGCTGCGCAACGTTGTGTTTTACCAACATCTGCGCCTGCCCGTCAAGCCGTGCAGCATCCTGCGCCAGGTGTTGCTCGGGTCCTGCCTACTCGGAATGCGTCTTCAGTTGGAGGTCCTCAGCGTCCTCCACCTATGCAAATGAAATTCAACCCACCTCCCGATCGATTTAAGGTGACCGAGAATGGCGCTAAAAGGATACCGCTTCCATCTGTACCCGTGAACGGGCACGCTAATGAACAAGCAACTGCGAGTGCAAACTCGGCAGATCGGGCAGGCAGCACTGTCGACCAACCTCGCCCTAAGCCTCCTAGCCGAAATGCTGAAGCAACGGCGACTGGAAAGTTGGCTGTCGGTCGGAAAGCCCCTGAAGGTACTCGATCGGCCTCATTCACCAAGTCAGCCAACGGATCGGCTCCAACTGGCCCGGCGGCTCAACGTTCTCATAAACCATCAGTGAAAGGTGAAGTGAGCAATCCCAGCCGGATAGCACCTCAGCGGCGTCCCCCATGGAATGTGCAGAAGGGCACACGTCCTCTGGTCAAGGCGCGGAGGAAGGAGACACCCCCAACGCTTATTCCTCTGCCACCCAGCCCATCGGTTCCGCCTACGGAAATACCCTTGCCTCAGTCACCCGACTGCACGCCGGATCCCGCTGATCCGGAGGTTCAGGATGAACCCCCCGTGGCGACCCTGTCCGAGTCTACTGATCCAGCTGGAAAACAGTTGAGATCTGCGGAGTCTTGTCAGGAACAGGGAGACATGGGTTTTCCCAGTACACCTATCACGACTCTTCTTTCTTCCATCCAACGTGGCTTCCTTTTCACACCATCTACCCCTCTCTCGCCACCTCAGAATTACCTTCCAGCCCTTGGTAAATTTCCGGAGAAGAGACAAAACTTGATAACAGTGAGCGATTTTACCAAAGGTACATTAGCGGTAGCTCCATTCTGTATATCGCGTCATGAAGACGACTCCGCTGCGGATGGTGTAGATAGACACGCACTCAGGGATCTCAATTAGCAGTATAATTCTTGGCACAGATTTCAATGCTACGTTATGCATCATTTCATCATCTTTGAGTCTGATTCTATCTGCAAAGAGTGTCTTTGGCCGGCATCTGACAGTGGGAGCTTCAATGCGGCGCGACGCGTCTCAGCTAGCGCGTTGGCGTGTTGCGTGAGAATTGGGCTCGGATGACCCATTGAAACACGCGCTCCAAACACCACTATCTTCCCCCTCCGCCTGGCTCACACCTATAGTTGGTCGATACCAGCACGGCGGTTGTGGTTTCTTGGTTTGACACCGGTCCTCCGTTTCTCAATATCAATGGCCACTTCCCTCAACCGCCGTCCTCTTGGTACTCGCCAGCACCTCCAGCAAGTAATCGGGAACTCACCCCAAAAATCCCGGACCCCGTCAACATCTGTCAAGCGGCCACGTTCCCCGGAGCCTGCTGGAGACGCGCCTGCTAGTCAGACAAGTACCAAGCGTATCAGGGCGACCCTTGCAGAACCAATCGCTACAATTCTACCGGATGAAGAGCGCAAAGACAAAGAGCAGAAGCGGCAGGCACGTGAAGCAGCCAAGAACGAGTTTCGCGTCAAGTACACACGGGCGTTCCCTTCTTGGGTGTTTTATTTCGATCTAGATCAACTCGATCCCGACACTGCAGTCCTAAGGAACTCGTTGGCATCCAGAGTTACTCAACTTGGTGCAGTATGTCTATATAACCTTTCTCTTTTCGTTTCGATGACGATGAATCACATTTCAATAGCGTGTTGAAGACTTTTTTTCAAACGAGATCACCCATTTGATCACCAATCAAGCAATAACTGCTGAAGATGCCCACTCAAACAAGGAGAATGCTCACAAATTGCGCGGCGCGGCCTCGCGCACAGGGTCTCTGTTGCTTAAGAGTCCAATAAAGCTTAAAGGACGGTAAGACGAGGTGCACTGGCGCTGGGGCACTGTCATTTTATTGATGTCTCCATATAGCATCGCCGAGGATAGCAATACACAGAACTTTAACCTCGTCGAGAAAGCTCAAGCATTTGATATGAAGATTTGGAACACCGTGAAGCTGGACAGTATATTGGAGCGATGTGATGTACCTGCACCCACAACCACCAAGCAACCACCAGGAGTCCAACCAACGTTTACAGTCACTACCAACCAACGAAATCTCACTCGCTTGCTTGCATCGGAACGTCTACACGGAACCACAGAACGCGATCCTACTCAGAAACGTCACGACTTTCGATACTTCTCGAAAGCTAGCTGTTTTGTCTTGGTGGAAGACGCGAAACAAGAATTGGCAACTATACACGCTCTCGAATATCCCATCCACAAAGGGCGCGATGGCAAAGAACGTGGCGCTTGGCCTGTTCTCTATTGCCACCCACATTCCCGAGGTCCGTTCATCGAGTTCGATGAAAGGGAACGACTTCGTTGGCAAAAGACTCGACGTGCCGAAGAAGATAAAGAAACTGAGAGACAGCAACGTGCGGCGAGGGAGCTTAGGCGGAGGAAGCAAGCTCAGGCACAACTCCTTGCTCATAAAACTGGCGATCTCAGACGCTCTGTGTCAATGAACAATCTGCACCGTCAGGTCGCGAACGCAGGGGTGGAAGATTGTATGGACTTGGACGCTGATTTCCCGGATACTCAGGCTTCGGCTAACGCTTCTGGGTATCTGGCTTCAACAAGTGCTTATATTGCTGCTTCGGGCAACAGTGTCGGGATCACTTCGACAACAGGCACCACGTCTGCTGGTGGCGGAGCTCTTCGAGCCCTTGAATTGCCTGCGAACTTGCGCGGGCGAATCCAACAGCAAGTCGTCACCTCTCGCAGAGTATCTACCTTGGCCACTGGAAAGGACAGCTCAACTCGACAGCTCGGCGCCATGGGTCCGCCGGATGGTATTCCTGACCGTCCCAACGCGCTACTTAGAAAGAGTCGTAGTACAAATACTCTAAGACTACCTAAGCGCGACGAAGGCAGTAAGCCTGGTTATTGTGAAAGTTGTAGGGTGAAGTTTGACGATTTCGAATACGTAAGTCCTTTATTGTAGGTCCCCCTCCATTCATGCTCAAACGTTTTGCAGCACGTTCGAGACCGAAAGCATCGCAAGTTTGCTAAAGATGACTCGAATTACCTTCAATTGGACTTTGTGCTCAACCGTGTTCAACGCCTTACTCGACAACAGCACAAGGAGCAAGAGCATCAATACTTGACCAGAGACGAGGAACAGACGTGCTCTGAGGATTACCCAATGTGTCCTCCGCCATTACTTGTGTCTGGAGGAAGTGAAGAGGAAAACTTGTGGGATGATGATGTGGACACCGACGGAGACATTCCCGATGTCTGAAGAGACTTCTTTTTCCCTGTATGCTGTACGACTTGTTGGTTTAGTTTCACTTATTTGTCCCACCGACTGTAGCGTAGAGAGCACCCCCAGGAATGATTTGTCGCTAGACATGACTACGAGGCTAACGACATGCAGGGAAGTCTATCAAATGATAATCACGGTCAAAAAGATAACAGCACCGTCTTGTGGATTGGGCTTGCCTTGGTCGAAATCAGTTCGATCCAAGGAGCATAGCTGCACTTAAGTGATCCTAACGCAACACAAGTAGATCGCAGTAGTGTGCTCTCACTTTCCGATATTATTCATTGCAAGTTCATTTGGGCTAATCAAACAGTGCAAGAGGTGGCAGCATTCGATCTAGATGATGTCTTGTCGTTGGAAACTCTGAGTTAGCTTATGGTAAGGTAAGAGAGAACAGAAAACTGTGCCCCACTGTCAGCAAAGTACAGTACTGTAGATTTCCGCACCGATGTTTGGACCAGCAGCAGCCATACCATCGACCCACCAGAAAAGACTACAGCCTGAGGGTCGAAATCATGCAGATGCCCTGTGCGCGAGGCAAGAACTCAGGGATAATTACCGAATTGTCAATGCCGGAGGAGAAACAGCAACCAAAAGGGACACTGAACGAGACATAATTAATTACTCATAGCAGGGTTAAGTCTGTAGCCGTTCCCCGCGTCATTGAGCAACTTGGAGCCACCACACAGAGTAGGGTCGAGCAACACCGCAGACACTCAAGCCTGAAACGAGTGGAATGAGAGAGGACACTGATACCCTGAGAAAGAACATGCTCGCAACAGCAGCCTCGAAGTTGTGAGGGGGTACTAGACTGTCGAGGTATCCTTCATGGTGCGTCAAATTGTCAGTGGGTCGGGGTTAGTTGGTAACTGAAACATGAAACACTGAGATACATGGGTGATACGTTCACACACGACAAGGAACACCATATGATACGATGCTCGAGTGTAGTACCATGTCGTTCGTATCTAGGCGGTGCCAAGTCGAAAAATGCCGTCATTTGGTTCGAGGATATTGATAAACGCGATGAAAGTCAGCTTGGCTATGAGTGCATAAGTACATGCCGCACGTCACGTTTCCTGGCCAGGAGACGACCCTGGGTATCATCGGCTGTATGTGCAGTGCGCACCCATGATTCCAGAGAGCCGCGCCACAGCAAGAGACCGCATCGTATCAACCGTGATGGAAGAAAGAGTTACTGTCTCTACTCCGATCTGCCTAGGGGAGACTAATAATCGGCATGTACATATGTATGCCTCCACCGAATTTGCGACAACTGCATAAAACTACACATACTAAATTTGGTATCTGGCTATTGGTTGCTGGAGAGTTGAACTAGATCAACGGGCGTACAGACATGAAAGGGGGTTGTTCAGTAATGATCAACTACTTTACCAAAAAAGTGCTGTGACTAGTAACGTCACGCCTGTAAGTAGGTTCGTTCAGGCTTGCGGTGCAGGATTGCTCTGCCATCCGACGGCTCTGTGTTGCGCTCCCCCACCATATATCTGCCAACCTAGCCTGTGCAGCGGAAATTTCTCACCTGATTTATTCAAACCGCTGAAAATCCGCTTCTCACTATCAGGCGCCACCCACTTTCAGTAAGTTTGCTCTCCTCCGTCCCAGTCCTACCTGTGGACCAATAATTCTCCGTCGTTAGTCCCGGGTATCTAAAGTTTTCCGTAAATACCAACTGGCTTCGGTTCCAAGCGCTCTTGGCATTTTCTGCCATCCACTGAATCCCCTCGAACCCCAGTGATGTCTAACTCTCCAGAGGAATTGGACTCCGCGGAGGAACTAAACGACGATACCCAACTTACGATACGTATACCAAATCCGAAGGTGTATATGGCTCGCCAGTCACAGTGGAAAGGTCGACGAGGAAAACCACGCTGCGACCATTGTCGCATGAACAACTTGAAGGTGAGATCGCTTAGTCTAGTTTGCGATTTACATCGTGACCTTTGTCCAGTGTGATAGAGTACTTCCAACTTGCAACCACTGCTCCTGGGCTATTGGAAGGGAGTGCAGATACACCCCTTTGCCCACACCAGCACATCGAGGTATTCCCCGATGCGATAGGTGTCGTCTTAGAAATCTAAAAGTGAGTTCCGTAGATAAAGTTGCACCTTTACTGAGCAGCACCCTAGTGTGACCGTAATCTTCCAGTCTGCAATCACTGTGCCGAAGATTCAAAGACTGAATGCAACTACACTCCTAAAAAGCGACACAAGGTTCCCTCGGACCATGGCACTGTCCGGGACAAGCAGACAACGCCTTATGGTGCCAAAACCGCCTCCTTTCTGGTTTCTGATATGCCCTCTAGCGAAGAGCCAGCCTCTCTCCCCCGCAGTGGCCATGGGGATTCCAGTGATGGTCATAGTTTCTATGGACAAAATGTGGCATCATCGTCGCAACTCCATCGCGCGAGAGGATCCTTACCCGATGTTTCTCGAAGAGGTGATTCGTCGCCGCATAATCACTTCAAGACACCGGAGCCTAGCGGACGTCAGTCGGTGCCAAGCTCATCACTTCCTAGCTTAGCGCCGCGGCAAACGCTCACTACCAACAAATTATCCTTCATTTCGCATTCCTTCCCCTCTGATCAAGGGGCGATCATTACGAAACCTTTGGTGGAGTCCTGGGTACACCCCTTGTTTGCACCGCTTCCCGATGCCATTATCCAGAGAATTAGCAACGTCAATCCCGTCGAAATGCCAAGTAGGGCACTCTTTGAGGAAAATTTCGCACGCTTCTTGGATGGTTTACCCCCCGAACTACTAGAGACAGCGGCACTCACTCCAGAAGTTTACGCAGATATCTGTCGCTCTTTGTCGGGAAGTGACGCTGAGAATCCCTCAGACCGTTTGAGGATGTGGGTCTCTTTCCACCACGTTCGGTTGGGATCGGAAAAGTATCACCTTCTATTACTTCCCCGAGACGCATTTTTCCATCTCGCAGCCTCTGAGGAGGAAAAACTACGGAGGGATTACATCAGCCACATCGACAACCACTCCAACACTTTGTCCACTGCTTCTCCCAAGCCAGACGCTATCGATCATGATCTCGCTGGATTTGAGTGGACGAGAGCTTTCGAAAGGATACCTGTGCGCAACCAAATATACGACATACTTGTCTACGCACATCGTACTCACGGTTCCTCTACATCTATGGTTTTCGAAACGCGACGCATCGGCATTGTGAGCGGTTGTTGGTTTCGCGATTTCAGCTGTATTGAATTCTTCCTCAGGCTACAATCACCTGGCCCATGATCGAGATGTTCATTCAACTGTGCCCATTGTGCAGTCTGCGGAACAAGTCTAGTCCCTCGCATTCCGTCAAAGCTGACCCTCCGCATGGTGTTGGCGACGAGAGCATTAGGCATTAGTCATAGCAGGAAGGCTACGAAATTGCCATGAGATCACGACAGAGTATCGAGATCTATTGGATTTGGTTGGACCTCTATTGTTCATTTCTACCTAACATATCTATTACGACTGTAACACCGGTATCTAAAACAATCTGTGATGTCAGAACAATGCAGCAGGGGCAGGGGGAGCCAAATACTGATGTATCTCTATCTCTATTAGCAGTCGAAGATCAGAAACGCTGAACCAACACGGTGATGTCGTCCATCCACTTATCGTCCATCTCTAGAGTCAGATTGCGCGAAGCAAGGTCAATGTCTTCCCCACCAATAGCGTCGCGTAGCAAGTCGAGAGCGAGGTTCCTGGGTGGCCCCTGCTGGCTCCGCTTTTTGAGGGAGCTGCCTACAATGCGAACCCACCGCTCCGCCAAATCACTCTCCGAGAATGTCGCGTCAATGTTATCGTAGGCGTCTAGGAGTCCGTCGGAGCATAAGATAAGGAAGGACTCTTGGCTGTCCGCTGTCACGTCAAATACGAAGTGGTGCACGTCTGGTATGTCCGAAACGTATGGGGGGGTCAAAATACGACCTGCATACTGTTTCGCCAGCACAGGTGTCATCCAATCAGGAATGTACTCCCCAAAGACTCGGCGCGTGTACACGGAAGGGATCTTCAACCATGTATCTCCTACGGCTGTGGATACGATACAGGGTCAGACGGTTTCAGAAGAAATGTCCCTGCGGACTTACCGCGTGTGGGTGCAAGGTAACCGATGACCCTGTTGTCTGAGACACATGAACGTTCTCCTGGATGCTCGCGCATGATACGCTGACATTCCAGCGGGTTGCTGCCATTGTGCAGCGAATTGACAGCGAATCCCGACCATTCTCCAGATGCCCGTTTTCTGGCAAGCACTTTAATAAATGAGAAAAGGCAAATAAGAAGGGCGAACGAGTCCCTAAAAGGTGACAGCCTACCTGCCTGAGAGTCCCCCAAATTGACAATCCATAGATTTCTTTTTGATGGATCTAATAGTGAAAAAATGACCGTGGCACCTTGAGTGCATCGTGCAGAGATAGTCTCCCACTCAGATTCGTGGCGTTGGATATGCTCTCTCAGCTGGTCAGGGCTCAGTTCGCAAAGCCGATCGCAGGGCAGAAAGTCGAAGAGATCTGAACGAATCGAGTCATCCAGGTGTCTGATTGCGTTTGCCAGGGCCTCTGAGACGAGCTCAGAACTGGGAGCTGTGTCCGTGGAACTGCTGAGAAGTGCCTGAAGCGACATTCTAATCATGGAAGGGAGTCGCTTGCAGACGAAGTTCACCGTATCATGTCCGCAGTGACCTATTAACGACAGGGTCAGTATGATTATCACACAAACAACTGAGGTTAAATACCATCGTACACAGCATTGAACTGCCAAATACTTCCATGCAGGTCCCATTCCTCGATGCTGTATCGGTCTTGGTTGATACTTGCATATTCGGTGCATGGTTGGAATGTAACACTATCGACTGAGTTGGATGAGCGGGGGTCGCACAGTCGCTGTAATTGACTGTCGATGGTGCGCTCTGGAAGGATGTGGTACGTCCAGCGTTGCTTTCCACCACGACCTAGATCAGTCGTGCAGAAATCCTTGACCTCCTCCAAGGCCTGGAGGTTTTCCGTGGAGGTTGCTGCAGGGAGAGTGACGACGTTGTAAATCATCTGAGAAGTGACGCTGGGAAGTGCTCGACTAGTAGTACACTCGAGGAGAGGATGATGATGACATAGCGAATGGATCTAGGGGACCTTTATATGTGTCGCCTCCGGGCTCTTGGTCTCCTCGATATTAGAGCATGCGGGAACTTCGTATGCGAGAAATTGCCTTGATGTCCTCCTCGGTGATCATAATTAGCATCGCAAGCAGCGACTTCCAGAACTGGTGCAGACCGTGTCCTGCGAGTGAAGCTGGGATTCAACCTAGCCGAAGGAAAGCCACGGCCCGGAGACGCTCGAGAACAGCGCGGCTAAGGATTAATGCAGGGAACTGAATAAATCATTTGATGCCTTGTGCGTGATGAAGATTCCAGAGATGCATTCGATGGCGATAGCATTATAACTAAAGCGGTGTATCCCGCCCGCCGTTCTGTCAATGATGTCTGAGATGAGGGGGTCGTGGTGTGTGTCCCCATTGCAACGTCGTGGCACATTCTCATGTCACGGGCCTAAATGTGTACTACCACGTTGCGCTGGGCAGCAGGGGCTGTGAGCATTTAACCTGGATTTGCATAATTTTTAATTGAGAACATGCGAGCGAAGGACCAGCGAAGACAACACCGAGCTCACCATGGCAAATTGCTCTCATGAGCCTGCTGGCTTCATTCCCGAATAGCAACTGTGTGATAGATTGTGATTGTTATTATTATTGCGTGTTGTACGCAAGAGGGGCTGAATCAATGGCATGCCGCAACCGACATACTGTATGCTTGTGGAGATTGGTACTCGAAAACTCAACGTTGCCTATTTAATTGCAAAGCGGACAACAGAATACGTGTACAAGAGATAGGGGGAAGAAGGAGAGCTTGGTTCAAGAAAGCAAGTACAAACATATAGGTGATTGTGTATATCTAAAGCAAGGCATCATTCATGCACAATCGCATTTCGTAAAAAGATGTCATCGTAACTCGAAGCTGGCGAATGCTAAATTGTAATCACCAAACTCATAATTGATCTTGTCAGTCCTTTGGTAACTCCTGGTATGACCGTCGGCAACCTCATGCAGTGCATCCAAACTACTGGACGAAGAGGAAGCAGGGCGGGAAGCTGTCAGCGCAGATTTGAATTCTCTCTGCGCAGCTTCGGTGATAGCTTCTGCCTCGTCTTCCTCGGCGTTACTGTTAACCTTTTTCGATATGAACAGGGTCAGGCTGAGCCTCCCGGGCTGGAAGATGTCAACGACACGCTGAATAAGCGTTCGCAAATCAGGGATATCTTTGGTAGAAGAGACGGGGGAAACAGAGAGGGGCAAATTGCATTCGAAACTGGCATAGGACCAGCCTTCCTCTGGGGTGACATGGATGGTGTAATAGCCTTCGCCTGTACCAACTTGGGTGGGAGCATCGCCCCACTTGACTAGAGCGTTGGATGAATACCCACAGGGAGTGAAAGCATACGCATCTAGCGTAGTCATGTGGGGAGGGAAGATGTCCGTGATTCCGAGGGCAGCTGACAAGGTCTGCCCAGTAATGGAGGGCAGTGTATCCGAAGACACCCCGTCGACTGGAGAGGGGGGAACCGAAAAGAAGAATGGTTCACGAGCCTCGCGGGACAGGTCACTCATGAGGATCTCGATTGTATAATCTTGAGTGAGGCTACATGTCTCAGGATCATCAGATGCTGGGGGTAGCTGTATGCCCTCGTTGGACTGGACATGTATCAACGGGGTAACCCTGGAAGTATTGGGAGCGGTTCCTCCAACGATTGCAGGTGTTGTGACGTAAAGGAGCCAGTGGTCGCCATTTACTTTGCCGACAGTGTATGCAGCCCCATTGGGGAATATGGCGTCCAAAAACGCGACTTCGTGCTTCCACTCCCGATGGGGGTCGGGTTGACGTTCTGGAAACATGAATGACTTGCGGGAGTAGAAGCATTGGTAAACAGACGGAAGTGAAGCGTGTTCGCGAGCAATATCGAGGATGCGCGGAAGACCGAGGAGGTTGAGTGTAGTTCCGCATGTCTTCAAAATGATCCGATGTGGGAAGACAAACAGAGACGACTCACTGTCAACAAAGGACGTTAACATGAAACCAAAATGAACCCGATGGACGCACCTCAGGAGATAAGCATCTGTTTGATCGCCTTCAATAACACTGAGAACTTTGCACTTGACGATGTCAAGCATGTCCTCCCAGACAAAGCGAGGAATTCTCCTCAAGCCAGCTCTGGTATCCTTTTGGGAATGTGCGTCCTGCACGCTAGCTGCTGAAGGGGCGAACCACACTTCAAGCAGCTTCTCTGGCCCCTCGAATGGGGTAGAGGCGTAGAGAGAGATCCTATCATCAATTGCCATCGGCGTCGAGGGAAATGTGGGGGATATTTAGTGGAGGGATGCTATCGAGGAGGAGAGTCGTAGCCGCCGCAGAGGGCTGTTCCAGTATGCATCAAACGGATTCTTTTTAGAGGTGAAGAGGTTTCTCGCAACACGGAGCAGATAATCTGCTGGGTTCACGAAGACAAGGTGGATGACTCGTGTATCGCACGATCTAAAAAATATGCACAGCCACACACCTGTATAGGTCGTGTCGGATAATTCCGAGCTGGCTCATTTGATGCCGTGCCGATGCCGCGTAACTCGAAAACAAACCACCATGCTCCGAAGAGTCTTTCCGCGATTTCATCTTTTCAGAATCAACACTCCCATATTGCCTACTGCTTCAAAACTTTCCACACGTCCTGTCGCTCTGACGTCCGTGCCCCGTGTCTCTCTCTCGCGTCATTACCGCGTGTCTGCACCCCGCCTCACATCCACGTCGCGCCCCAGCGAGATCCCATCCTCTTTGCCCCCCAATGCGACAGTCTCGCAGCGGCTCAAACACCTCGTGAAATCCTATGGATGGTATGCGCTTGGAGTGTACCTCGTCTTCTCTGCGCTCGATTTCACCGTCGCCTTCGTGGGGATCAAGCTTCTTGGTGCTGAGCAGGTGTCGCAGGCTGCAGCATATGTGAAGCAAGTCGTTTTCGGGTTCTTCCACAACAAGCCACCAGAACCAGGGAGGGATGAAATCGAGAGCCCGTCGACGAACAACGGCAGCCACGAAGGACTATACGCCATGCTCGTTCTGGCGTACACGATCCACAAGACACTCTTTCTTCCTGTGAGAGTTGGCCTCACGGCTGCTCTGACACCTCGGATAGTAGGCTGGCTTCGTGCGAGAGGTTGGGCTGGCGGTGAAGGGGCAAAGCGAGCAGCGAGAGAGAGAATACGAATCACAAAGGGTCAAGATAGCTAGGCTGCCAAGTGACACCGCACATAAATTACATCGCCGTATATTCAAGTCAAAACTCTTCACTCATTACGCAATGGCTCATATTGCATTCTTTAATATTAATATTGGACGGCCATGCACCAAGCTCATGTTCGACTTCGGTGTTCGTCCCAGTTGGCAGCTAAAAATGGTGGGTTTGTCATCCGGACAAGCTTGTTCTGCTAAGATGACAACGTCGGTTCAAGCCATCCGACATCCATGGTTCAACCCACCGACCATGAAACGCAGACTATCCGCCAACGATGACGGCGCCGACGAGTCTCCCCACCCCTTGCCATCTGCGTTCTCAACCCGGTGCCGGAAGCGAGTCAGATACAACTCTCTAGAGCATAGATTAGCACACATGACGCTTGCCACCACCCCCGAGGAGGTGGGCATGTGGCCGAAGACCTCACCCGTGCAGGATACCTTGAACGTTATCTTACCGAGCTCGGTCGAGGAGCCCGGCACCGAACCCGTTGACATGGAGGTAGAACCTACCCGTAAGTCGTGCAACTTTTTCATTACCCCTTGGTTTTCGACCGTCGTCCCAAATGTTGCAGTGGTCACCACCGACACGTTTGCCATCGATGACTGGGGAAATACAGAATCGGGGCGACTCGATATCAAGGAGGTGCAAATTTCTCCTGCAGTCCTTGAATGCCTCAGAAGACAAACCAAGTGTCCACCTCCCCTTGTACCTTTACCTGGCCAGACCTCTCAAGCGCTTGTGCTCTATCGCGCCCCCCCAAAACTGTTGGAGCCAACCTGCGACCACCAGGAAGTAAAGTCAACTCTAGTAGCTCAAGAGGACGTTGCGATGGAGGTTGAGTAGACTCGAGCACCCTCGTATTCATGTCTCGCACTTGTATGACAGGGGTACCAAAATCCTCTAAGTAATCCAAAAGGAGGAGCTAATCTACGGTCGTAAACGAGGGAAGCGGGAATGGGCACAAACAATTGGCACGCAAACGCGATGTTATACTACAACCACTCGTGGCAAAGAGTCTTTTGGGAGATCCATATTTAGCTGCCTGTCTGAGAACCATACGCCATCATTGCATTGTCAGCGCTGGATGCTACCTGGGGTGTTTCCTCGCCTTGGTATAGACCGTCTGTGAAGTTCAAGTGAGAGTGACGTAATCGAGTATGGGCGTGGGGGTGGGGGACGTGGTGCATCTGGGCTTGTGAATAGGGAGGGCGTAAAGTCACTGTAGCATTTGTGGTGGCCTTTCCTGCATGGTGGGAAAGATGTGATTGAGCTGGCAAGATGGGACTGGATTGGATGTTGGTCTGTGCGGGAGGGGGCTGTGTGGAGACGACAGGGTGGTTGTCGGGAAAAGACGGGGGAAGAGGAGGGGACAAGGCAGGGGTCGAGGGGTTGCTGTGGGAGAGAGAGTTGTAGGATGTGGTTGCCAAATTGGTGTCCTGTGCGGGGAGGATGCGGTTCTGAGACTGGCGTTGCTCATGAGTCTGATCTTGATGGGGCTGGGCATCTGGAGAGTCGAGGAGAACGGCGGGGGTATTTTCCTCGGGAGGGGCCTGCTGAGCGAGTCTCTGGGCGGCGATTTCTTCGGCAGTGAGAAAGCGGCCACCTGGGCCACGGGGACGACGCATCGCATGCTTGTGGCGGGATTCATGGAGATAAGGCTAGTAAGGATGGGGTGAGTGGGGGGAGGGTGTGAGGTATGCGGGGGTAGAAAGAAAGACGGACTTTGCGCTGTCTGGAGAGACGGTGTACCTCCTCGAGGCGTGCTCGAGCGACCCGGCGTTTGAGGATGCGGAAATACTGTTTTGCGTTCACGTAGAGGGGCTCTTCGTCAATGTTTGGGTCATCGAGGACGGGGTCGTTTGATTCGACGTCGCGGATGTGGTGGAAGAGGTCTTGTACTGGGGAGTTGCGGTGGGTGGTGTGGGAGGGGGAGGAAGGGGTGGGGGAAGGGTTTCTTCCGTACAAGGAGTTGGTATAAATCTCATTCTGGGAGGTGGGCGGGGCGGGCTGTGACTGGGACGGGTTTTGGAAGTTGTTTTGGAAGTGGAGATGATGATAAGCGGGGGAGAGCAGCTGATCGACAGGATCGCCCATTGATTGGCTCGCAGCGTTCACTTGTCTTTGAAACGTCCGTACAAAAGTCACACTCCTCTCATGTCACACTCCCCTCACGTCACATTATTCACACGCGTCTCCGATGGATACCTTCACCTGTCTCTCCTGCGCGATCGCCTTTGCCTCCGCCGAGGACCAGCGTACGTCATCCACTCCGATCGATCCGCCCCCTCACCCGCTTTACAGGCACACACTATCGCTCCGATCTCCACCGGTACAACATGAAGCGGAGGGTCGCCGCCCTGCCCCCCGTCACCGCCGCCGTCTTCGCCCAGAAGCTCAACGAGCGCACACAGGACGGCCCCTCCCAGACCCACTCCCGGTGCGACCCGTGCAGGTGCGCGCCTTTCCCCTCTTAGTAATCTAACTTGACCCCCCCCCCCCCCAGAAAGACATACACGACAGAGAA
>JBBPRH010000122.1:0-57595 GCA_038092915.1 Boletus pseudopeckii
TTAACGCACCTCCTTCCATGCGCGAGCACACATCGTACGACCCGGTAATACGGATCTGAGACAAAGTAACCTTTGGCAAACCTCGTAAGCGAGAAAAAAACGACACAAGTTGTCGAGGCCATCACTTTGAAGGACAACGAAGCCAGCTCGACGGTGTCGCTTAATGACGTCACGCACCTCATTGGTAATCACGCGAAATTTTTGAGATCACGGGTATCATCACGGGTATCGTGAATCCACGGCGTGAGTGCACCACCTCCGACGTTGACACAATGAGGAGAGACGGGCTCCGTATCCAGGTTGCGAGTCACTGCGAGCACACAGGACATCAGTCACACCACACCCCCTCCATTGAGGTACTAAATCACAACAGATCACGTGTGTGAGATCACGTGAACGACGCCATCCAAACGAGGAGAGACCTTGCAAGCAAGGTAATTTACCAGGTACAAAAGCATATATACATAACCAGCGTTCCGGTCGAACGAACTGTATCATGTGCGTGGATAATGTCAAAGGTCATAAGTAGGGAAACAAGGTCGGCGGGAGAACGGCACGGCTCACCATTAGTTCGTTCCTGTGGAGCGCACTATCATAAACTGAGGCTATTTAACGTCGGAACTATACGGGCTCCGATATTAGGACTAATTATGAGCATCCAGAAGGTTTTGGTACTGGTATTCAGAGTCAATCCATTTTGGTTTGCCGCCGAACACATATTCAAGCGTATATATTTGCGCCTGTTCCGAACTCAGGATGTGGTCTTGTTGAACCCGAGCAGATGTATTGCCTCCCGGACCTATATTGTATTTAGTGCGGGTGATCACACAGATTCGTAAAGTAACTACCGTATGAGCCAGACTCAGCGTAGTAGGTTGTGCTGGGTATTGTGTCGCTGTCGTGACACACATGCAGATTGAGTTCCAGGGGATGCAAGGCGGAACCGAAACGACTCACTCCGGAGACCATGCAGTGAATCCAGCGGAGTTTATGCTGTCGTCCATATAGTTGCGGAGGTATACCGCACACGCATATGAGTTCCACGGGCGCCCTGAGCAAACGTTAGCCAGTCACCCTCGAAATAGCATTGTCAGTTACCGAGGAAGCAGCTTCCATCGGTCGCAATGGCTGCATCTGTATCTGGTGACTGTGACAAGATATCTGACATCAGGTACACTATGACAATACTGCGAACTTACACGGATGATTTGTGAGTCGGCGATGTATACGCCATTTGTTGCACCAGATGCCCCCATCCAGGCGGTAATACCACCTCCACACCCACGGTTTGCAAGGGTCACTGATTGGAACCAACTGTAAAAAAATTAACTATCATAACTCTGGGACCCAAACGACACAAAACCTACGAGCGTCCATACCCAAAGAGATCTAATGATGGTCATCAAAAGATGAGAAACGAAACAGAAGGAAAAACCTACAATCAGTTTGACCATATATGATGCCATCAACAACATACGTGCTGGCGCCAAACCCGGCATACCACGTATCCTGATAACTTGCGAAAGTGCACCCGTAAAATGATACGTTGGCCAGTGTGATAGAAGTCACGAGTGCTTGAGCTTTTGCGTAATTGGCCTGCAAAGAACGTCAAGTTAATGGCCATAGAATCCTCTGTTTAAGCAAAGCAGACTAACAGCACGATTTTCGAAGTTGATGTTATAGGCCCTGAAATTAACGTTTCCAAAGGAGTAGTCGACGGCAGGGCCCACAGTCAGTGTTGCAGTCTCCTCATCTGTTATGCCATTCCCGACACATTGGTTGTTCCAGACATGCACAATGTTGCGCTGGGAAGCATTCCCATTTCGGAGGGAAGCGGTGGCAGGGTCTAACTGACCCTAAGCAATGTATCAGCTTCCACAGTGGTATCGTACATTGTAAGTAGGCTCACCAGTAGTGTAAGAGGCCCAGGACGTGACACGCTAAGTTTCTCGAAGTACTGTCCTTGGCCAATAAGGACGATAGCCTTGCCTGATCTCGGGCTTTTGCATGTCAGCCTGCCTCCAGGAAATCAAGATAGCAGAGCTCACAGGGAATTGATGGCCTCCTGGACGCTGCTAAAATTCGCACTCGAGTCAGTCTGCGAAACATAGAGGGTTCCCTGAGGACATCCTGTGAGGGCTGATTCTCCGGCAGATTTCAGAAGCTGGCACGCCGAGTAAGTGGAAGAAAGACTCAAAACAAGGGGGAAAAAGAAGGAAAGACAAAAGAATGTGAGCGAAAGGCGATTCATGGGGAATAAGCGTGATGGGGATGAGCGATATCTGCGAGGACACAGCGTGTTATATTACTTGACGGAAGACGAGTGTCTCCGAGTCGCACCGATAGTTCGTGTCGCTTCCGGAGGAATCCAACGAGGTCCCCGATAATCGCTGCTGAGATGCGATCCATAGCCAGTGAGTCGGGGCCGATAAGTAAGTTCAGGTTGGAGCGCTGAGCTACAGCCGCTGCTTCAAGCTTACGATTCACGGTCCTGATCCGTGCATAGGCAACGAGCTGGACGTCTGACAATCGGGACTGTTGAGGTGCCCCCACCAACCGAACTGGTTTCTGAGTCCGGAAACAAATGACAAACGTCATTCTACGCATGTTGCTGATTGTATCACCTGTCAATATCCCAGTTCAGCGCCAGGTTTTCGTTACCATGTTTACCGCTAAACGTGACCTACTGTAAGTTGTTATCCGCAACACCCGTACCCCGCCATATTAGATCAACACTTCTAGCTGTAGCTCCGGTTGGCAATAGGCAACTTATCTTGGTTCCGGGTGGGTACCTTGGTTACAGGTCGGTGCCGACTTTCGGATGTCAGCTTGTAAGAGCACGATATTATCCCATTCCATGGGTTTATCGGAGTTTCCTTGATACCTGGAAAAATTCCGGGCAACGGATCATCTATTCTGCGTGGTCGTGCATGTGGCGTGCAAACTGAATATTGGATTGCAGAAAACAAGCTTATCCTTATCATCCACAATGCCCATCGCGAGGAACCATATCATACCCTTGTGATACTCCACACCAGGAACCACAGTCCGACCCCGGCCTCAGATTTCGCTGGTATCAATGTCGTGTCAAGTATCACGCTGTCGCGAGGGAAAACTATCCCATCGAAACAGCCTACGGTATCCGCAGTATCGCCACCAGTGCTCGGAGTAGTCGACTGCCCGACCCACATTCCTTTCCAAGAATCCGGATCATGGCAAAACATTCTAAAGTCCCTATCGGAAATCTTCCCAGTGAGAACGCCCTTGTCGGGCAACGCCATATGAGAACCAAATATGATGCTGCCGCTCTCAGGAGACAAAAGGGACCCCAAAGCATGTGCGAGTTGACGCTGATCTTGCTCTGTAAAAAGCTTCAAGGAAAGGTTTTCAGCCGTTGGAAACTCCAGTATTGGATGACGCGAGACCGACATGGAAGAATGAGGTGGCCCAAATAGCTGAAACCTTTCCACGAAGATCATTCAGTGTGCTGATGTTCGACAAGTTTACCTCCGTGGGAGGTTCCGCTCCGCTCGTGAATGGGGACAGGAAAGCTGGGTCGAGGGCGTCTCCAGCCACGAATGTTACTGGAAATGACTTGGGGCTGGAACGGAAGAGTACGTGTCCAAGATCCCAGAGTTCTGGCCATGATTCGAAAACCAAGTGTCAGAAGCTAGAAAACGAGACGAAGGGTTTACTTTCACCTCGTCTCAAATCCGATGTAACGATTTGTTTGACAGGGAAGCCATCTATTGCAGCTTTGCGTGCGTCGTTGCCAACTAAAAAGTCGACGTGCAGCACCTTCATACATGCAGGTGACACAAGGACATACAGCAACATCCTATATCAAGGAGCAAAGCTCCGTCACGTTCTCGACCCAGTTTCAATACATCCTTGTAAGCGGGTGCTTTGGATATCTTGAGCCTTGAAGTACATGAGACACCACTTCCAGTTCAGTACAACGAACATACCTTGTGAAGTGGAATGAGCGTATGCAAGGGTAAGGGGCCACCTGGAAAGACAGCTCGATATCAGAAAAAACATTCTATGGGAATAGTCTACCCGGAACACAGACAGCACACGCTTGCGCTTGGACATTTAGAATGTGTTCCTTGAGTTCATCGTCATCATAGATACCAGTGGCGAACTTGAAGAACGTTGAGGATTCTGTGTCTAATGCATATAGACTGGGGTCGAGGAGCGGTGTTCTCTTCGTATTGGGGGCGTGATCCATGGTGTCCTACTACTGTAGCGACGTTGCCCCTGTAAAAACGATTGCTTATATAGGAATCAGACTCACTGGCAGTACTTGCCACGCACGCCTCGGACTGTGAGTGCGGCGCCGACATTTCTGCGAATCACTATGATTCGGCTGAATGGCGAACTTTACTTTACTGCGGAGCGAAGTTCTGGAGTCAGCCCCAAAGTTCCCTCACATAGGGTTGGTTCATGCAAGTAGTAACCGGAACTACTATATCACATGCCGGACCGGCTAAGTTACTTACGATGCATCTGTGACTAGTAGTTGCCTTGCCTTCAAACCACAACCTCTCCTCCTGTTCTGTTTACCTTTTAGTGAAGATGATAACCACACCTCTCACCCAGCTCTTGCACATACGGATGTGCGTGCCTTCCGAAGCAATCAGGTTGATATATGTGTAGTACTCACAATCATTCACGTCCCTAGACCAGTCGTCCAGGGTGGAATGCAGTGGTGCGGGCATCGCATGTTGACATATATGAGGATCATCTTAAGTTTACTTCATAGGGTTGGAAAGCCTCCACTCGTTGCCGCCATCTCCAACGCAGGCGGTCTCGGTGAGTTCGTCGAGCGTGGTGCAATACTGCATGGCCAATGGCATCATTTCTAGGAATCCTGACAGCTCTCACTCAACCCAGTCCTGACGCCCTACGTACCGCTATCCGCGAGACAAGAGCAGCCACCAACAAGCCATTTGGCGTCAACCTCACCCTTCTTCCTACCATCAATCCACCAGACTATGAAGGTTACGCTCGTGCTGCTGTCGAGGAGGGTATCCGTATTTTTGAGACCGCTGGGAACAATCGTGAGTTTCGTCTCCCCAAAGGTTTCTTGTATTTCTGTTGATGAATTATAGCGGGAAAACTCATTAGCTTCTTTAAATCACACGGGTGCATCGTGATCCACAAGTGTACGACCATTAGGCATGCAAAGGTCGGGATCGAGCTGTTTTCTTCTCATGTTCTGACATCATGAATCCAACCTAATCATAGTCTGCGGAACGGATGGGCGTTGATGTCCTCAGCATCGATGGCTTTGAATGTACGGCGAGTGTTGACTCGATTTCGGGGCAGGTGCCTAATAACTATACCAAGGCGCGGGTCACCCTGGAGAAGAGGACATTGGGGGCCTCGTGTTGGTAGGGTATTCACATTTTCTACAAATTGCTGTCACACTGACTTCTTTATAGTTGGCTAGAGCAGCACAAGAGCTGAAGAAACCGTATCTCGCATCCGGGGGGTTTGCTGATGGCCGCGGTTTGGCAGCTGCCATAGCCCTTGGTGCTGCGGTACGTTTTTGCCATAGCTTTCAGCCAGGAAACATGCATTCAAACGCCTAAATTACTCAACTCTAATAGGGTGTAAATATGGGTGCGTGAATTCGCAAAACTCGACTATCTGAAAGCTCTCAATCGTGTGTTCTGGCAGGTACACGCTTCATGTGTACGGTGGAGAGGTAGATCTATGGATGTCTCTGGCAATTCATTCCGCTGAAACATGATCAGCCCAATCCATCAGGCCATTAAGGAGAAGATTGTTGCATCCAACGAACAAGATACTGTCCATATCTTCCGCACTCTGAACAATACAGCGCGAGTGTTTAAGAACTCAATGTCAAAGCAAGTCGTCGCACTTGAGCGGAGACCAGGTGGTGCGCAATTCACCGATTTACGGGATCTGGTGTCGGGTGCAAGAGGAAAGGTCGTATATGATATTGGAGACCCGGAGTATGGGATTTGGACTGCTGGAGTTGTTATGGGCCTCATCAAGGATATCCCTACATGCGAGGTTCTGCTGGACAGAATTGAGAGCGAGGCAGAGGAAATCATCGAAAGAATGAGAAAGCAAATCACTCCTAGGGCCAAGCTATAGGAATAGAATACCCCTGCTGCGCCGTGTACTTACTCGAAACGAGCTTGTGAAGACGGTCAATGGATTTCATCTTGCAAGTTTGATGTACTGTACTAGGGTCGGCTGCGCCGACATCGACCTTGCTGTTTGACAGACCGGTGTCTTTACAGTACTAGGTTATACGAGATACAAAAATCGGGAACTCAGAAGTTTACTTTCGTCTCTAGTTTTTGTTACATGTTTTCTACAAATGATTAAGAGCGAATACAAGGTGATTTTGGACCCAGAAACCGAGTGATTAGTTGATACGTTTGTAGCTGTTGATTATTGGCAGACGATGTTGAACATAGCTGAAAGCAAGGTAATGACATTATGGGGCTCTGTCGTCATCCTGCATAGCTCGCTTAACTTCATCTCTCCAAATCTCTGAAAATTCAGTTATGCTCTTGCCCTCACTGAGGCTCAGCGCCTCTATAGGTATCATGTTGTGCTGGTGCACTGGCGCGCTGCGCGTCGCAGCCGGATGCATTGGCGAATCTACTACTCGGCACTCTGGGAGGTCAAGGGTAGTTGTGCTGCCGTTGAACGACTGATCATGCTCGCAAGCTGTCTGGATGAAAAGAGCATGGAGCTCTTCGTAGCTGAATAGGAGCGGATCCGTGCGCGGCGCGTAGGGGTTGAAGTCGAGGACATGTCCCCGAGTAAGATCGCGGGTGAGTAGAAGATCAAAGACATCTGCCCGAAATAGCCATTAGTCGTTCAAAGTTCAACAGTCAGCCCTGCATCACTGGGTCGTTCAACAGAGGGTGCGTACAATCTGGTTGAGTCAACGTCCAGTTGGGCCGAATATTTTCCTCCCAGAAGCGGCGCACTGTCGATTTGATCTTGGTTTGTGTGACAGGATCGATCATATAATCGTAGAAATTCATGTCTCTTTGGGTGATCCCTAGATATGGTAGATGGGTAACGCAGCCCGTGACTCGGATTCGATTGCACAAACCGAGAAGCGTATCATTCCTCACGAAACATCGTATCTCTCGACTTCGGTCCACAGGATACCACTTCCTGAGTACAAGCTCTAGGTTGTACGATGGTTGGTCATCTTCATCGCATCCTTCGAAGACATGTTCAACGTTCAAGTCATGCGTGACAAAGTCAGACGACTTCAGGAGAAGGTAAACATCGGCGGGTGAGGTGCATTTGAGGGGAGATGACATGGGTAGAATCCATGCTGCGTCCTGGTCGTCCTGGTTATGCATACAAACAATGGAGGTGGGGTTCATTCCGTGCACACCTTTGGGGAGGAGAAATTTAATTTTGGGAAGACTGCTTGATATTTATTAATAGCAGCCCGTATTTCTGCGTCCAGTTCTGGAAACGAGAAATGTTGAACCTCGGGTTCCGATCTATCAGAGCTTTCGCCTTCGTCCTCGTCCGAAAGTGTGCTCTCAGCTACACTGTAGGTAGGTGTTTCAGCGATGCTAATAGAGTGCGAGCAACAGACCAACATGTCTTCAGAACCTTCTGGAACGTATACCCCATCTGACTCGAGATAACATTTGAACGACTGGTCCAGAGGTCTGATTATGGACGATCTGATGGACGTGGAAGAGAAGGAAGGAAACCAAGAAGAGAATTGGAACGCCAGAATGTAACTCGCATTGAACCGGGGAAACACAGCGGAGGACGCGTCCCCAGGATGGGCTGCTTGGCTAGTCACGACCATCACGATGGTCCACTCAAGTACTCGAAGTTAATGGCATGGAGTCATGCACAATCTCCAGTGTCCACATCCGCAATACCAAGTCACGTGACCCCCATTTTACACTCTGCCACTCGTCTTGCACGTTGAACAGCTCACTAGCTCACTGTCGACAATGGCGATACCGTCAGAGGTGCCTTTGAACATTGATACGAACACATTTACTACCTACTCCGACGCGCTTCAAGCAGCAGCGCTTACCACCACCCGCCTAGCAGCGACATCTCTCCCAGCCGACCTCTCTTTTCACCGTTCCATCGACCTCGCACTCGCCCGTGATGTTGATGCGTTCTCGGATCGCGTTCTTTCCTTGGCTGGTAAGCTCATTCGCATCGCAAGTGGAGAAACAAGCAGGATACGAGAAGAGGAGGATGTCGTGGATGAATTTATACGCAATATCGTAGACCCGATGGAGGGGATGTTGGAAAGTACGGACGGTGCACTGGATGTGTTCCTCGGCAAAAGAAAAGAACCCGCCATCCATGTTCCCGCTGTTCCTCTCGATCCTCACCAGAACAAACCAAAGGCACGCACCTGCATTCAACATTTTCAGATTCACTAACATGGCCGGCAGAAACAACCGTTCCGCGGACGACTAGATCCTGCCCTTGCTCATGCCTCTCATATACCGAAACCGCAGTTATCATTCAAGCATACTCTTTCCAATACCGACGAGTCCCCCTACATCCCTGCAACTCTCATACCACATAAATGGTGTGCCAAAGTGCCCCTCGGATACGTTTTTCACGACGAGAGACCAAATCAGGGTATCGAGGATGTCCATGAAGATGACGAGGAAGAGAGGAGAAAAAGCACGCTGCACCCTTATTATTATGAACTGGCTCATCCTTCTTACCCCGATCACGTATTCAACCCGCCACCGGAACCTTCACTTCCTCCATCCCTCGACACTCCCTCGTCGGGAGTTCCGACAACCTCTCATCCTCTGACATACATCTCGACTCCCAAAGCCCTCCTCTCCATGGCGAACACTATCTCTTCAGTAACAGAACTTGCTGTCGATCTCGAACATCATTCATACAGGTCATACAAGGGATTCTTGGCCCTTATGCAAATATCGACTAGACAAGGAGACTTCGTGGTTGATATATTGGTACCAGAAGTTAGGGAGGGACTCAGACAAGTAAAGGGTAAGAGCGTTGGAAGGAGTGAGGAAGCACGCATGGCTAGCGAAGCGGGTAAAATTATTGCAAGAGTCTTCTCAGATCCTTCGGTTATCAAGGTACGCTTGATACTGTTTGCTCACATTGAATCTTTATTTGACATTTCTCTACCCCTAGGTCTTCCATGGTGCAGAGTCAGATATTGTGTGGCTCCAACAAGACTTCAACATTTTTGTTGTTGGCTTATTTGATACATTTCATGCGTCGAAACTGCTTGGTATGTGCTTGCAGTTGAATTTGTCGTGGCGGCAATTGACCTTTACCGGTGCTCTAGAGTTCCCAAAACATAGCCTTGCCTATCTACTGGAGACTTACTGTGATTTCGTACCCGACAAACGGTACCAGCTCGCTGATTGGAGAATTCGGTAAGCTTTCGCTTCGCTTTTTGGTTGGCTGATAGACTTATAACGTCCATTGTTCATTCCGGGTCTTTTTCATTGTCTACACGACAGACCACTCCCGACTGAAATGTCAGCCTATGCCCGCTCTGATACACATTTCCTCCTGTATATTTATGACATGCTCCGCCTCTTGCTCGTCGAGCGATCATCCGCTACCCCAGTTATAACTGATGAAACTCGCCCTCTCACGAATACGAAACAAACGCATCACGGTCGCGCTCTCATCCATGGTGTTCTCAGTCGCTCATCCCGTACTGCTCTTAGACTGTATGAAATTGAGGTATACGATGCAGAGGGTGGTACGGGTTCTAATGGGTGGGATACACTTGCAAGGAAATGGAATAAGCTTGGATTAGTAGGTTCACCTTCACAAATGGAGGTTCAGGGGTCACAAGCAGCGGTATACAAGGCGGTACATCGATGGAGAGAAAATATGGCTCGGGAGGAGGATGAAAGCACACGGTTTGTCTTTCCTGTCCCATTTTCCCCAATTTAACCGACAGAAGGTTTTTCTAGTTATGTACTCCCAACTCACCACCTCTTCCGTTTAGTGGAACGCATACCTACCACCATTCAGGATCTGCTTTCGTTGTTTGGTGGACCCGGAGGTGTCAACGGAGGTGTCCCTCCTGTACTGAAGCGTCGTACAGGGGAACTGGTGGCGGTTATTAAGGGAGCTATGGAGGCTACCAAGTCAATGTCTAGTCCACAAGCGTCAACAGAGGAGAGATGTGAGGGTGCTAAAATGCTGGTTTCGGCAGCTGTCGAGGAGTCGGAAGCGATCAGCTTCACAGCGCCCTCATCATCAACTGCGAAACCAACTGATGAGTCACGGCTTTGGGCCATCGCTCCTTCGTCAACATCAGCTACAACCATCTCCATCTCACGCTCGTCCTTGTTTGGCGTTGGGATTTCCGAGGAACGTGCACAAGAAAAAGGGGTTGCACCACCATCATCGGTCAGTGGAGAGAAAATCTACTTTGCCGCAGGGAGTGTGTTGTTTGGAAGTGCGTTAACCGAGGTAAGTTTTGTGGTCTACAACGTGTAGCCCTCATTTCTGCTTCTCGACTCGTGATCGGTGTCATTGTCCGAGTTTCCTTCCTCTTTCCACCGTGACAAACCTCTTGCGCTTCATCTCCTGATACTTTTGCGCCATTTTCCGCACGCGCTGTTGCACTTTGCGCAGATATGGCCCTTCCGTGATTGGCTCCCTTCACTTTGCGTTGTCCTACACTCATGCATGCATGCTCACACAACTCATGTTTCTGTCCTGTTTAGACCACAATAGCTTCGTCGTCTAGCACAACCAAATCCACTTTTACATATGCACAAGCATCGGATGATTCCGCCGAACGCTTCAAAGACCTCATGGAAAAGATACACAAAACATTGGTTATTGCACCAGTCGTGTTGACGCCATCCTTTGCACCCTCTGTTCAGGTACGTCATGTGTTTTCCATGTCATCGCAGACGTTCTCGTTTGGCGACTGGTCGACGAGATGTCACTCAGTTGACAAACCGTTCTTTCGCCTCGATGCAGACGCAGGCTTTGGAGACGTCTCTCCCGGGTGTTCCCGTGAATGTTGGGGTGGATCAAAGTAATTCTGCTGCACCTGGAACATCGGATCGTACACCTCCCGGTCTTGAGGGTCAAGTTGAGATTCCGTTTGTTCCTGCTCACAAACGCCAAACCTTTTCAAACCCACAAAATTACGAAATCAAAGACGATACGATTGTCGTTGTTGGTCAGGCTGGCGCAAGGCAACGAAAACGAAAACGCGACAAGGCCAGAGGCAATTCTCCAGCGCCAAAACTGAAATCTGGAACACGATTGGGTGGTGCTGAAACATCCGCTTCCACCTGCGATCATGATCTGGAAGTGGAGCAATTCGATTATTCGAGTGTCCCTAATTTGTTGGACAACGAGAGCAAGCGTGGAGATGTACAGGTTGTGCACGAAGAGAACGAGAGGAGGACAAAGAAGCAGAGACATGGGAAAGGTATGTTGACGTCTTCTCCCGATCGACTTTCGGGGAATTTTTTTTTTTTCGAACTCCATACGCTATACTTCCTGCGTGGAATCTGCTTCGTCTTCAACCTGGCACGAGACAACATCTGCTATCCAAGTATTTGCTCCTGGTGCTATGGAAGACAAAGTACTGGCGAATCTCTTGTCCTTCTACCCATTCCTCGTTTACGAGTGACTGAAATCTATTCCAGGATCTGGACTCATCGAGTACGGCAACTTTCGGGTGCCACCGCGGGACCAACGGGAAGTTAGGAGCGGTAATAAAACTCACACGTTTAGATGAGATCATATACATGTCCTGCTTTCAAGAGGTGGCGCAAACCTCCCGACCCACTCTTTATCACGATTCGTCCAGCTGCATACGATGGTCCAGGCGCGTCAGGCGTGGGCCAATACGCAAGAGTACTATCGTTTCTATTAACTCAGATGTTTTGAGCAGAATTTGCTCTTCTGCCATTCGAAGCTTCGAGCTTGGAATTGAACCGCGCCACCTTGCACGTTGTATCACGCGTCACGTTCTTAACACTACACTAAAGGTGAGAAGTCATGACTCGAACTCATGAGGAACGGAAGAAGGCGGGTGAGGAGAAAGCAGATATACCTCACCTGCAGGAAAACGTTGGATTTTTGGACTCATTTCCGTCGACGTTAATCAGAAAGGAGCACTCTAGGTCGGGTCTTGTAGCTCTAGGACGATGACATGCATAGCCTGGTAAGTATGGCATGAGCTAGCGGAAAGTGACGATTCCTCGACCATTCTTGGATGGTACAAGCGGTGGAGCGATGCCAGGTCGAGTATAAGACCGAGTCGCAGAAGGTGGGTAGTACACATTACAAGTCTACTTCCCTGGCCTTTTTGAGTGCGTATCTTCCTTCACGACCTCTTCACGAGCATGTCTATCCCTACGACGGCGAACCAAGCTTTCCGGGCTGACTCCCCTGTGCCTCATCTTCCCGCTCCTGTTGCTGATATAGCATGCGGGTCACTGAAGGGAGCAGCCGAAGAATCCATTCCAGATATCGAACACGTTCCTGTGAATGACGACCCGCGTAGATGGAGCCTCATAAGAAAGGCATGTAGTCATCTTGATAACTTTCGCGTGTGCACTGTTGATGATGATTATTCTATGATAGACAATAACGCTGTGGATCGTATCTATGGCGTCTTTGATTTCAACCCTTGCGTCAAATATGCAAAATCGTATGTCGAGTTTTCTTAAAGCTTGATGTGAACGACTGAATAAAGCCCTGGATAGCTACGAATGCACTGATTCAGCAAGATTTGGATGCTACGGACATCCAGATCAGCTGGACACTCGCGGCATTCATCATTGTGCAGGGAACCTTTCCGCTCGCCTGGAGCGCCGCCAGCGAAATCAAAGGTCGAAAGGTTCGTTACCCCTCCAAGTGGTTGAGCTCAAGTTTAAGAATAGAACAGCTGGTCTACATTGCAGCCACCACTATTTTCGTTCTGGCATGCGCGATTTTGGCCAACGCTCGAACGATCAACGTGCTGATTGGTATGCGTGTCGTACAAGCAGCGGGGTTGGAATTTTCGTTCATGTGCAGGTCGTGGGCTGAATGAAGCGGCTTATAGATCTAGCGCAGCAATCGCAATTTCGGCAGCAACCCTGGCCGACATATATGAAACGCACGAACGAGGGACGATGATGGGCATTTTCTACGCGGCACCGCTTCTTGGACCAGCCCTCGGACCTATTCTCGGGGGTTGTCTATCGCAAGCTTTCGGGTGGCCAGCGGGTTTTTATTTTCTCGTCGCATGCGGAGGTGTCATTTTGGGGGCATTCATATTTTTGTTCAAAGACACGTTCCGGTTTGAGCGTAGCTTGACTTACCAAGCTGCGTTACGCCGGCGGACGATTACCGCGGGAAACCTGAAGTCTACTACCGACTCCACGATTGCGGAGAGCAAAGCAGAGACAGAGGAGAAGCAAGCAGAAGTCAAGAAAGTGTCACCGCAACCAAGTTCAATCGAAGATGGGACAGCTGTAATCAAGGTTGAGTCGGGGTTGGACGACGTCAGACTGTCTTTCTCGGATATCAATCCGTTTCCACCGCTTTGGAAAATTATGCAGCGGAAAAACAACGTTGCGATCCTGTTGGCAAACGGTGGGTGATGTGAATGGTTTTGCACGGTCAGAGTGTTGACTGCATGACTAGGATTGGTGTTTGCATTCAGCTATGCTTTGTCATACACGTGCACGCGAACATTGAGCGTGTATTACGGATATGACGCACATTCTGTTGGGTTAGTTCTTCTCTCGCTGGGAGCTGGTAGGTGACTCGTTGAATTGCGAAGACACAAAGCTGAGGGAAGCAGGAAGCGTCGGAGGGAGTGTGATCGGTGGTCGCTGGTCGGACCACGTCGTGACGAAGTTGAAAACCGAAAACGAGGGTAACTGGTATCCCGAGGTGAGTGTGCCCCTGCTTTTGAAAACGAGGCGGGGACAATAATGGGTCACGAAAGATGCGCTTGAAGAGTGCGACACTCGCAATGGTCTGGCTACCCGCGAGCGTCATTGGGTACGGATGGGTGGCAGAGAAGCACGTTCACGTGGGTGTGATCTGCCTAATGCTGTTCTTGTGCGGATTCTTTTCGATGTGAGCGACGTGGGATCAAAGCTGGTGGACGTGCTGACACGTTGTAGATGGATGTACACGAGTACATTGGCGTACGTGGTAGACGCGAACCCAGGTCGCTCATGCAGCGCGGTCGCAACGAATAGTTCGTTCCGAGGTATGCTCGCGTTTGTGTCTACGATGGTTGCTGTCCCGCTGCAGAATGCAGTTGGAGATGGGTGGTTATACACTGGGTTTGCGGGGCTTCTTGTCGTGATGGAGCTGCTCATCATTCTTGTCCAACGCAAGGGTGTCTCTTGGCGGGAGCAGAGCGTCTGAATACATGGGATATGTTTTTTTATATATTTAAATAAATTGTATACGTGGCTGTGCCATTCCACCGGATTTTACCGAAGTTGGTTGTGTGAGACTGCGAAACACGCCAGGATAACCGACACACCCGTCGCCGTCGCTGTCGTCGTCGAGCGCAACCGCGACACCATTTCGACGTCGTCGGACACAGCCTGTGGTAAAAGTCTCAGCGAAACTCAACTTTTTGCTCTCCTTTACCTTCACGCCACCATGGGCCAGTCTTTCTCTCGTCGTCCAGCTCGCCCTCCATCGCCAACGTCAGCATCTGTGCCTACCCCAGGAGATGCAAACAACACACATACAGCTCGTCGCTCTCTCCCTCACCGTATTCTCTCGTCCCTCCCCAAGCCGTCCTTGAGATCGCGTCCCCTTTCTTCCCTTACCCTACCGAGTCGACCCGAACAGACGCTCAGAGGAAAGAAACGCCGCTGGTGGCTCTCGCGTAGACACGACGGCCCAGCGAGCACTGAAGGAGCCGTTTCTGAATATATGAACCCCTTGACGGAACATGACGAGCACCAGGTCGATCGTGACGTCGATGAATTTGGGGTCATCACACATCGCGTGCCCGACAGTCACGGTGACTCCCCGGCCGCATCCGCAAAGGGAAAGGAAAAGGCGAAAGACATTATTTCTGATATCGACGACGACAATGAAGACAACAACGAGACCCCCATTCCGTCCTCGTCAACTGCTCCCCCTCGTACACAATCAGGAGCTGGCAAAGACCATGCTGACGATGACGAAGTCGTCATCGTCCCAACTGTCCCTCCTTCTCCTCCTCAACCCCCACCTTTTCCACCACCAACACAGGAGTCAGAACGATCTTTCGTCCCTCTCCCATCAGCACCCGCCCCCCCGCCCCCGCCACAATTATCAACCCATCAGGCGAACACCAGCCCCCGACCCTTCCCACCTCCTGGAACCCTCGTCGTCGTCCAAGGTGTTGTGCACACGACAGATGTTCCTCGCTCTTCAGAACGTCCTGCACCCACATCCAATCCGACTCCTCCAACAACCAACGATGCCTCATCAAACACCAACACCAGTTTCGAGACCAGTTCAACACGACCTTCTTCCGTACCGCCCGGAACTAGTTCGCGCAACCCTCTGTCAGACATTTTACCGCGCCCTGCCAGCATGATCCCCGGAGTGCCTTCTTCGCCATCCCCGGAGTCCACGGTCGGCTCCTCGAACACTGACTCTCAGGGTCGACAAGTTACTTCGAACGCTAGTGGTGCAGCCGAGGACAGCGAGGAAGAGGATCACACACATACACATCCACATGGGATTTCAATGACACAGGGACCTGTCGGCGCATCCGGTCTATCTGCGAGCAGTATTGATGTCTTGGGTACTTTATTGAGGTATGTCTTTTTCAAACAGTTGTTATTCACTCACGCCACCTTTCTTTTCCAATCCTTAAACAGCGTCGCAGCAGCAGCAACAGCTGCATCTCTTTTGACAGGTTCATCAGAACCCATATTCTCTTCGGGACTCACATCCTCTCAGCCTCCACCATCTTCCAACACCATCCCTCAACCTACGGGTTTAAATTCTAATGTTCCATCCGAACGCCCACTTTCCCCAACCCCGACCTCGGATGCAGGACGAATGAGGCACGTGTGGAGTAGTCTTCGAGATCGACTTGGACTCGGAAGTGGAGCTCATAACTCGAATCACTCCAGCGATACCACCTCAACCTCAAGTTCAGGTCAAAGTGCACCGTCTCAGCTATCGGACGTCGTACGACCCCGTGACCCCCGCGAGATTATGCTTGCCGAAATGGCAAGAGCTTTCAACCTTGGGCTTGGGCTTGGTGGGACAGCAGCAAATACTCCATCTGCTGCTACTTCTGCAAGCTCCAACACCCCGGAGCTTGCGATGTCAGATGACGGCGATGTTCCAGCTGGAGACAGAGACGGACAACCACCATCACTTCCTCCGCCCGACAGCTTCGAGCGATTCCTCATGGATCTACAAACCGATCTTAGGGTTACGTTGATGCAAGAGCAGGAACCAGGTGTCCCTGGAGGGGCACCACGAGACGCTGACCAGACTGCCGAGGATGTAGAGGAGGATCAACCCATTCCCGAGTTGCAGAGTCTCTCTGATTCCGATTCTGAAGAGTTTGAAACGAGGCATTCCGACGGTGACGACGAAGACGAACCCGACTGCGAAGAGGATGTGGATGAAGAGGGCGATGAAGAGGACGTGCACACCGCACAAGAACGGCTCAGTGGGCGTACATCTCCAGCACTCTCTGCCCTCGGTTCGGGTATCCATTCTCCTTTCGGTGTAAGAACCAAACCTGGATCATCTTCCTCTTTCCGCGCTAGTGGTGTGCCTCCGCCTCACACAATATCCTCACAGTCAACATCCACGGCAATTTTTTCGGGTACCAACAGTGATATTGGTGCAAATAATCCCCCTGCAGATAACGATAAGAGCGGAGGCGTCGATGCTGCACACGCCTCTTCCAGTGCTGCTATTGGAATGGGCACCCATGTTCCAGTAGACGGCTTAAACCCATCAGACATGTGGTCCGAAGAGGAGCTAGAAGGTCTGGGAGAACGGGCTGTATTAGGTGTGGCGCACAGCCTAGGGGGTTCGGCTGCGGGGCAGAGGGTGGAATCAGACACCGATCGCACCATTTCGGGGGCCACTGCTGTGTCGCCACTTGACGCCCAGGATCCTTCAAATGTACCAGTGACCGGGACTGCATTCCTTCTAGGAACGTCGTCCCTGTCTGGTCCTTCGACGTCCAACACACCCATTTCATTGCCAGGAGGGCCAGCGTTAACTACACAGGTTCCTCCACAATCATCAACCTCAACGTTGTCCCCGTCTTCAGATCCTGAGGCGACCACACAGAGCTCATCCTCCACAAACCCAATCCCAGGAGACTCGTCGATGCCTTTCCGTTTCCCGTTCACGCCAAGCTCTGCTTCGCGTACCGAGCACACACCTGGAGGGGGCATTAACTGGTGGAGGATGTACCGATTCCCGGCAATAGCATCCCCAAACCTGGGACAACAAGGAGGGCCTCAAGGGTCATCACCACTATCACAATCGGCTTTTCGCACCCCAACGCAAGGTCCGAGTCACACTTCTACATCTCCCTGGGCACGCACCACAGACCAGAACCAGCAAAATGAAGTGATTGCGCCACGCGGGATGGCCCAAATCCCAGGTGTACATACTGGGCCGGCGCAGCCAGCACTAACGCCTTCTGCTGCTACATCCACCAACATGCCTGAGATGGTGTCTACTACCAATCCGAGTACTAGTACATCCCCGTTGACAAATAGTCAAGACTCCAATCCTCCTACGAACGCGAACACGGGTACCAACCCCCCAGAACACCGTAGTAACGTCGTCGTACCTGTCATCGTGGTTGGACTGCAGTCTGTGAACATGGACAGACAGCCTCCACATATGCCTCCTCCGCACGCAAACCACGCACCTACAATAGACGACGAGGATGGAGAAGGTATGGACCTTGACGGTTTGGAACAACCAATGTCGATGCCTCTGCACATTCCCGAGCCAGCCGAATTCCGTCACCACACAAGCCCTTCAAATACAACCCAACAAGAACAACCGGCCCGCGGACGAACGTGGCACAGTCGTGCTGCTAATGCGATTAGGAATTTGAGGCCTTCGAGGAGAAACGCAGATGCCACCAGCCCACAGCCACAAGAGACCCCTGGTTCGAGGACGTTCTTGATTTATGTCATTGGGGGTACGTCTTTAGGTCGTTCTTCTTGCCGTCGTCGCTGATGTGTGCGTTTGGTAGGGTATTACCCACCTGACCACCAGATAATTACAGGTGGTAACTTGGATTCTTTTGAGGCATTATGGTGGGTCCTTCATTCCCCTGTGCCTTTGTTGGGCAAGATATTCAAATCACTGGGACGGATAGGGAACTTGCCGAGTTGTTGGGTCAAGTAAAACCTCCGACTGTGTCCAAAGAAGAAATTGAGAAGTCTGGGCTCGAAATTATGCAAGCATCGATGCTCGCAGAATACGAGAAACAAGGGCGCGTTGCGAGCAATTGCATCGACAGAGTACGCATTTTTTCAACGAGGCAGAATTAGCATTAATCTTGCTGCAGTGCCTCATCTGTCTCGACGATTACAACCCACAGGATGAGTTGCGAGTGCTCACATGTAAACATACATTCCACCAAGGTTGCGTGGACCGATGGCTCGAGACAGGCCGTAATAATTGCCCCGCATGTCGCACGAAGGTCTGTCCGGTGTGGTGAGCTATGCATTCTGGTGCTGAACGATCATTTGCACTACCAGGGCGTTGGTAGTGAAAATGCAGGACCCAGTTCTGCAACATCACCAGACCGGCTATTGCAGGACATCTAGCTGCTCCGATAAATCTGCGCATTGATACGTATCACCATTCACTTCGCATCCAAAAACCATTCCTTCATTTATTTCCGCATCGTCACATAAACAGAAAATCAGAACCCCCCAACTGTAGCATGTTGTCTGTTCCCATCCTGTCTCCTTTTATTTCCTTCCAGATTTTGCATTTTGTCGCTTGCCAGTGCCTCAACCTGCTCATATATATTGGCTGCTTAGCACAGCACACTCGTTCCCCCTCACCTACAAACATGGCGCAATCACGTTCCCCCTCGCTCAATTTTTTCACCGTATTCTTGTGTACCGTTAACTCGGGGAATAGTAATAACGAAGGACCCTTCAATGAATCAATAGCTTATTCCCCCAATGCTTTTCGTTTGATGTAACGGTCGTGACTGGCTTTGACAAGGCAACGGGTATACACGCGGTTCGGACTATGTAGTTACTCACGCCCGCCTCGCAGTGATCCCGGCCTCCTTAAGCTTCGCTAATAGCTGGTCAACGTTTTCCACCTATTAACAGCAAAGCATTGATGAACTGCCGGAACAAAATATGAGGAAAAACGTACCTTGCCACCACCAACGCGCTTTTGAGGCTCAGTGACCTTGATGGTCTCTAAGCGAGGAGTAAAGTCAACGCCAAGATCTGCAGGTGTTAATTTTTCGAGGGGTTTCTTCTTGGCTTTCATGATGTTAGGCAAAGATGCATATCTAGGCTCTGAGAATAAAGGATTATGTGAAGGAACTACAAACATCACATACGTGGCTAGCACGCACCATTCAATCTAGGAGCACCGAGTCAGTCTACTAGTCCCACAATGCCCTCCAAGATGCTCACCTCAAATCGGTGGTGACCACGAGAGGAAGCCTACATCGGAGCTCTTCCAATCCACCATCTATCTCCCGAGTGACATGCGCTACCTTCCGTACCGCATCGACGTCAACCTTGCTCGCAAACGTCGCCTGTGCCCAGCCCATGAGACCAGCGAGCATCTGGCCCGTTTGGCCCGCATCGTCGTCAATGGCTTGTTTACCCATAATGACGACATCGACGCCGTCGGATTGGCGCTCGATAACCGCCTTGAGAGCCTTGGCGACACCAAGCGGCTCGGGGGAGGGTGCGGACTCGGGGATCTCGACGTGGATGGCCGAGTCGGCACCCATGGCGAGCGCTGTCCGGAGGGTCTCGGAGGATTTCGGGGGGCCGATAGTGACGACTTTGATGGACTTGACTGCGTCTTTGAGGCGTTCCCGTATCCGGACTGCCTCTTCCACCGCTGGGAGACGTCGGTCAGAAATGGTGTGATAATGAGGGCCAAGGGGGGGACACACCGATCTCGTCAAACGGGTTCTGTATGAAAAATGGATGTTAAACGAAATAGGGCGACGTTGGAGGCGACACACCATCGAGTGTTTGACGTTGAGGTCGATGCCGGTCTGCTCTGGGTTGACACGGATCTTGACGGCATAGTCTACTGCTCTTCGAATAGAAGTTGGGTGAGTGGGACCTTGTATAAGGCATGTGTGAATGATTTACCGCTTCACTGGGACGAGGATGTTGAGTAGGCGTACAGCAGAAGGTCTCATCCTTGAACGTGGTGGTCACCGGGAACAGTAAATACTAGGTCACTGTCGGAATCCGGCGAAGTCGCCGAACAGAGTCCCATGCCACGTGATTGTTTCATTGCGCAAATGCACTGCCACTGCGATTCTGATCATTGTCTCTGCCTATTCTACGCTAACGAGTCTGGTTACCTTTGCCAGCCATCGTGTTACAGCCCATCCAGAACCTAGACTTGGTAGCGGTCCGATGCAGGCAAAATACGGATCTCCTTCAAGTTCCAGGTTTCGTCTCAAACCTAGTCTGGAACGAGAAAGCAAATGATCTCATTCAGGTCTCGGACCTAAAGCTTTCAAACTTCAAGACCTGATCCCTACTGACTCCGGGTGTTCAAATTGAGTGCTGGTCAGTCCTTTGCACGACTTTCTAGTTTGGCTTTCGGGGAGACAATCATTCTAGTTCTCTGGCCGACTTTGGGGCTGTAACGTTTCTTTTAAGATGTTCTTCAATGATATGGGCTTCCTCAAGCTAGATTAATCGATGGGGTCACTCCTCGCACCAACAGCTAAGCCCGCTCCTTCGAACTCGAGCTTGACGCGCTATCAAAATCACCGAATTAGAACTAGCGTAGGCAAAATGGAGAATTACAAGGAGGGACTTGTGATGCGTACAAAGATAAGCTTCACGTATAACGGTCGTATCAATAAAATCGTCCGCACGTCAGGACAACTAGTGGCTGTTTCTCGCAGCAGCCATCAATGTTGCAAACATGGAATTAGGTCGAACGAGAAGCTCCCGAGGCGAAGCATACTCGATCGGTACACCTTGTTCCATCACCAACACCTTGTCGCACTCTTGCAGGATTCTGTCGTTCAGTCGGTGCATGACGCTGAGAATAGTTGCATGAGGACAACTCCGGCGCATCGCCTGCTGGATGAACACGTCAGCACCAGCATCGATCGATGCAGTCGCCTCGTCCAACAGCAGGATCCTGGGGTTGCGTAGGATGGCAGCTGCGAGACACAGGAGCTGGCGCTGGCCGACAGAGTAGTTTGACCCGTTATCCTCGACGACAGTGTCGAGCTTGGACTCTTGGGAGGCAACAAAGTGCTTCAAGCCGACAAGATCGAGGGCTTGCCAGAGCGCATCGTCTCCGTGCTTGCCGTCGAAATCGAGAGAGGATCGGATCGTGCCCGAGAAGATGAAGGGATCTGTAGCCGCCAGGTTCAGGGCATGAATGCTTGAGAAGCGAACACCTGCTGCTTACCTTGGGGTATCACCTCCATACCACGGCGCAAAGTCGATACACCAAGGGACCTGATGTCTAGCGAAGAAAGTAAGATCATAGATTAGAAACTGGTGGTACAGATCGATAGATAATTCTTACCTCTGCCATCGATCTCGACCGTGCCATTGCTGGATTCAATCATGCGGAGCAACAAAGACAGAAGCGTAGACTTTCCAGAACCAGTGCGCCCGACGATAAAGACCGTCTCTCCTGCATTGAATGTAAGGCTGACATTGTACAGGACGAGCTTGCCAGGGCGAGAGTGGTATGCGGCATTCACATCACGCAGAACAATCTCGCCGCGTGATGGCCAGATTCCCTCAGTAGGGTCGGAACCAAGATACGCGGGACCTTCCTTGGGGAGCGAGGTGGAGTAGTCCATGAGACGTTCAACAGCGTTCATCTAGAGATGGCCGACTGAGTCCAAAGTCTCATAGTAATTGCTTAAACGGACCTCTGCTTCGACGTTGGCAGCACTCTTGAGGAGCAGGTTCATGATGTAGGTGAGAGTCGACGCATAGGTCAATGCGAGTACGAATTGGGTGCTGTTTCCGACCGCCTTGGTGTGGGCAAGCATGACAAGGACAAAGACAATTGACGAAGACATGATTTCCATGCGAAGGGTGACCCAGATTTCTGGCCAGACTTTCAGCCATTCCGAGTAACGGTGAAAAAACTAACGTACCGGCATGCATCCTCAAGAACGTGGGTTTGTTACTTGCATCCAGGAGCCCCCCAACCGCATTTTCGAAGTCAGTCGCGCGTCCATAAGCTATGATCGTCGGTATCCCATCGAGGGTTTCATTGATGCGAGACTGAAGTGGGCCGCGTCCAGTAGACTCGAGGCGCTTGAGCTCACGGAGGGACTTGCGGTAGAACTTAAGCACAAACCAATAGACGATGATCATCGGGAATACGAAGGCTAATCAACTCATGAGCGGAGATCGAGGAAGGAGACGTCGTACTTGAACTTACCCATCATGATCGGAGTGCTGTAACCCAAGATGACGACCGTGGAGATCAAGTTTCCAATACCTGCAACCAATTGAAAGAGTTGGGGCATGAGACGCTGATCAACAGACTCGATGTCCTTGGAAAAACGGTTCATGATACGGCCAATTGGTTGACTCTCGAACCACCACATGGGAGCAGAGATGACGCCTTGAAGGACTTTGGAGTGGAATGTGCGGCTGGCGCGGATGCTGCTCAGGAGAATAGTTGTGTTGAGGATGACTATACATTGTTAAGCCTAAAAAGTGTAAGTGTAGAGGAACATGCAGCAAGCTCACCGATGACGAGAACGGAAGCGAAACCGATGCCATCATATATGCCGATCCAAGCTTGGGCTTCCTCGTGCCAAGTGTCTTCTGTCCACCAAGTGAGCCATTGGTTCACAATGACGACACTGCCTTGCATGAGTATGATTTCGAGCACAAGCATGATAATCATCCCAGTACCGCCAGTAGCCTTGAGGTACGCCCACCAGGTTGCTGAACCAACGGCACCCGTGTTGCGCTCTTCCTCGACGATGACCTGGCTAGTGGATTCTTGGTGCTTAATTGTGACCTTCTGAAGACCAGGAGTACTCTTGCGCTTTTCATCCTTTGTATTATCAGAGTCTCCCGAAGGCGCTTGAGACTCGCTAAGTAGACGAGTGAGCTCGCCATTCCTGGCAACAAGGTCATCAAATGACCCTTGCTCGACAATGGTACCATCGGAGACAACGATGATATGGTCGACCTGGTTGAGGTACTGGAGCTGGTGAGTAACGAGAACACGTGTTTTTCCCTGCAATGCATGTTTGATACAGCTGTTGAAGACAGTGCGGCCAACGCGAGGATCCAAAGCAGCGAGAACGTCATCGAAGAGGTAGATGTCAGCATCGGAATAGACTGCACGGGAAAGAGCGAGACGGGCTTTCTGTCCACCGCTGAGGTTGCTTCCCTTCTCGCTCATTTGTGTGGCTATGCCGTGGGGGAAAGTCTCGAGGTCCGAATCGAAACATGTAGTCTGGATGGCCTTCTGGAGCTGATGTACGTCGAGAGGACGACCGAACAAAATGTTGTCTCGAATGGTGGAGGTCTGAACCCAGGGTTGTTGAGCACAGTATGCAATGGACCCATTACAGAGAACCTCGCCAGAGACACGTATCATCTCTCCAAGGATAGCGGACAACAAGGAACTTTTGCCAGATCCAACATTGCCGACGATAGCGGTAAGGGAGCCAGCGCGAATCGAGATGTTCACATTGTGTAGGAATGGACCGGGGCTAGAAATATCATCCTCGTCAACGTTATCAACACTAGAGACTTCAGCCTTGTTGTCTGCTACTTGCGTAGGTGAAGGGGTATCGTCGAGAGCGATCCAGGAGAAAGCACCGTCGACAATGGTGATAGCTTGACCGATGACCACAGTAGAGGGCGGAGACTCGGTCATCAAAGCTTTCTCGTCAGCGAGCAAGAAGGAATGAATACGACCCCAGGATACCGCTGCAATGACAATTGCACTATCGTGAGCGTGAGCTCAGCTCGCTGAGGACAATTGACGACATACCTAAGGAGCTGGGGAAGCGATATAAGAGGGTCCACCAACATGCCGAAGAAAGAAAGGGCGGGGAAGACTCTTGAAGAAGGAACTTTCCCCATGTTCTCGTGGCCGAAGAGGGAGAAAGCGGCTAGGGGCATGATGATATTAGTGACCTGGGAGAAATGATTTCAACATCTCAATGATATCACTGAGTCCGCAGACCTGCCTGCCCGACGATGACAAAGGTTGCAACCCCCATATTGAACCTACGTAACCAGTGAAGCTGTTCTGTACGAATGCCTTCCAGCTTCGCCAAAAAGTGCTTCTCAAGGCCATTGATCTTCACCACGCGAATACCTGGAAGTCCAGATAGTTAGTAAAGTAGTAATACGTTTTCAAAGTAGCTTTACCGTCCAAGACCTCACGGATGGTTTTGAGGCGACGATCACCAAGTCCCATGAACCAAGGAGCGGCCGTGCGCATAAACACGGGAACGACCATAATGAGGAGAAACAGGGAGAATAGGAGGACGCCAACGCTGGCCCATGCAGAGATGCCAAGTAAACGAGATAGAAAGACAGTGACAGTAACCAGCTGGAGGGGAATACTCCAGACTTGGTGAATGAGCTCCCATGCCTTGGAGACAGATTCGCAGTCGACATTGACAAGGTTCATGATGTAGCCCTTATCATATCTTTGGCTGCTCTCTGCAGAAAGACGGAGCGACTTCTTGTAAACAGCTAATATGAGAGCTGTCTTGACGTCCAAGGCCACTCGCTTTACAAGCTGGTCTGAAGAGCGTCCACAGAACGTGAAAAGTAACTTGAGTCCCATCAAGACACCGCCCAAAGCGTAAGTATCGTAGATGATCAGTGGGAAACCACCGGTGTCAGATTTGATAACTGAGGTCCATTCCGCAAGCACCGTGGCGTTGCCAATGGGTGGGGGAGGAGCTTCCGCTGCGACGATGATTTGTTGTAGTATCAGTGGGGCAAGGATGGCTGAACAGATGGACAAGAACCAGAGAATTCCGGAAATCACCCTATCATTTTCATCAGTAAAATGATTTAGCCCACTCACAGGTAAAGATGATACTTTCCATAATTTATTGGCGGCCGAAAAGATCGCTCCGAATAATTCAGGGTTCTTACAGTTCCTATCGAAGAACCATGCTCGTAATCGAGTCCAGAAAGGTTCCACCCAACGCTCCACCATAATTGCCTCGTCGCTCCGTCTCAGAGGGAGTAGGTCCTACAGGGAGAAAGAATTACATTTAATGTGATGTACAACTCAACCAAAAACGAATATAACCACCGATTCCAACAATGGCCTCTTCGATCCCAAGCGGAGCAACGGCGTCATCCATGATAAAAACAGAAACGCATAGGGGGTGAAGTGTAGTGTTGGGTGGGTGGGGATATCATTGACGGCATCGGGCATGGTGGTTTCGACGGATGGTTGCATGACGATCAGTGTACCTACGGGGCGATCGAACGCGCGAGTGGGATTGCATTCATGTTCCTTCTTGAACGGATAATCTCGAGTTTTCTCGCTGACCACGATTTCAAGAGAAGTTGGAGCCTTGACTGGGTAGTCTGGAACTTTTTCGGAGACGAGGATGACAGTGTTCTCATCGCCAACCACGGTAAACTGGCTGGTAGGGCTGGTAGGGGCAATGACGACCTCTTCAGTTATTTCTTCTTCGTTTCCCAGAATCTCCGAAGCGATCGTTTGAGCGGTAACATCCTCGTCGAAGAGATGATCCACCCGCTCCGAGTAGTCATATTCGGACTGCAACCAGGAGTGCAGGCGAACTATGGTGATCGAGGTAATGCTGGAGTAAAGAAGAGGTAAATTCGTCGGAATGACAACAGGAGACTTGGACAGCTTCGTAACTTCGGCCGCAATCTTTTCGGCGAGTACATCGACTTTGGATGGGGAGGCAGTCGTCGGAGCCTCCGCAAATTGGCCAGGAGGAAGTGTTTCCGTGGAGTCGACCATCTTCTGAAGTTCAACAAGATCGATCCTGTATGAAGCGTTAAAGGGCATCTCTGGAATGCAACGAACGGAACTGATGACCAAAGCGAAATCATCACTGTGAGAAACGCGCAGGTGTTCGCGGGCGCGCTTCAGGACGGACATGGCATTAGTGGTCGGAGTGCTGACGAACAGAACGATCCTCTCCGTTGTAGTTGACTTCACAAGCTTGAAACTTGTGACGTCAAGGGACTTGTCAGCAAAAACAAGGGCCAATGCACGTTCGACGTAATCAAGGTCCACGAATAAACCATTGATCTTGACGTTGCGCGCGCTACGACCGCGGATCACAATAGTACCATCGGCTTACATGAAACCAATGTCATCCGTGTAAAGGAGTATGTTATCCCCAGCCCATGGGCGGAACATATGTTGGGATGCTTCTTCGTTGTCAAGGCAGTGGGTTGCGCTCTGACTCGTGATCAACCCAACGATCCCAGTTGCGCCTTCTTCACTCCGGGGAATGACAGACAGCGACTCATCGAAAAGGACAAGGTCCGTACAACCTTGTGTAGGGCCGAATGAAATCGTGGACGGGATGGGGTCGGTGCGGCGAACCAACATTTGCGAAATGCCCGCAAAACCGACCTCGGAGCACTGTACAGGATTAATATAAAACGTGGACCAAAAACTGCTGCAAAAAAAAAGAAGACTGACCGCGTAATTGCAAGCGATTGTTGTGCTCGGGAATATGACACTAGCCAATTGGAGGTCACGAACGTCAAGTGCTTCGCCACCAATCACCATCCAATAGACACGATTGAAGCCACGGGAAAGCCTGGATCCACCAGCGCGCATTTGTGCATGCTCGGCGAACGCACGAAAAACGCTGGGTGTAAAGTGAACTCGCATCATCTGAGAGGTGCGAGAGGACTCGAGCTCTTCACACAATGCAATGCATTGGCTAGCGACAGAAGAGGAAGCATCAAGGTATAACGTCGTCCGGTTGAACATGAAGCGGCGGATCTCGAACAGAGGGCGCAAGAACGCCTAGTTTGGCAGTCGAGTCAGCGTCGACCGCCGATATGATCAGGTAAACACTGACCGCCCCACCCCGTAGCCATTGGCCATCCATAGGTTTGAAGTGTGCAGAAGACTCTTCAGAAAGCACAGCAAGACTTCTTGACATGGGGTATACAATGCTCTTTGGGATGCCTGTGGTACCACCGGTGGGAGTGATGGAACAAATCAGGGGGACCGTTTCAACCACCTCTTCGGGCGGCGGCGGAAGTTCGTAGCTTAGAGGCTTCGGGGAGTCGACGAGGCTGAAAGTAGAGATGGCACGGACTCCCGGTACAGCTGGCGGCTCCGATGAACCAAAAAGAATGAGATGTACACCGGCGCGCTCGAGAACAATCTGAAGGACCTCTGGTGTCCATTTCGAGGATAGGAAAACGACTGTACGTCCTGAAAGCCAGATAGCATGAGCCGCAGCAACAAAGTCGATTTCAAGGCTAGGCAGCCAAATTAGATACGAACGACTGAACAAAGATACTGTTGAGTGTACTCACCCCATATAAAGGCCAATAGGATTCTGTGCACCATCAAGCTCATGAATCCCGTCTGCGAGCTGCCTGACTCGCGCCCACAGGGCTGCGTATGACCATTGATTCTCTCCGCTTCTAACAGCAGCCAGGAACGGGTGCTGCTTGGCAACTTCCAGAAGCGCTTCTGTGGGGGTAATGAATGAGGTGGCCATCACAGTGTGGGTTTACCGTTCCGAAATGAATGTGAAAGTGTCCACAAAAGAAACACGGGTCCAGCCCGAAACAAAAAAGAACGAAAAGAGAAGAAGCAGGGGGCTGAGGTCAACCGGGAGCCTGCCTGAGCTGAACATGCGGAACATTGCTTTATACTGGACTCGACCAAAGAACTACTTTGGGACCAGCCTGTGCGTTCCGAACAGCCGGGGATCAGTGCGCTGTGCCATGTATTGCAAACACGGGCGTACTAAGAAGTTGACGATCAAAAGTTGATGCGCTTGGCACAAAGGCAACAAGCAATCAATTACAATCATTACGGTCGACTCCCTTATAAGTAACCCATACCCCTTGGGGTATTCGTTACGAGGGAGTATGGGGTTTACGAAAGATTGACCATCAAGGAGACAAAAAGTGTGATCATTCAATATTCAGATACCGTCCGAACACCAATCAGTACAAAATATTCGCATGGACCTCATCTTTCATGTATAATCTTATTTATTAACCATAAATTTCGATTCTGACGAGTCTGTCCTACCAAATATCGAGAGCACGGACAGAGATATGGTAATAGACAAACATTTCCAGGGGTCCATTTTAGTGCGTGTGGCCGTGATTCTAACGGAATGTCATGTGGGGTCGGCTCATTACGGGTGGAGTAGTATTAAACCACACGATACATCCCCTGAGGAAAGGGCAAAAAAGTCGTGAAATCTACATTTAAAGGGTGTCGAGACTCTGAGATAGTATATCGAGAACGTAGCTTCTCGTCTAGTACTTGTCGACTTCCACACCAGAGTCGCTCGCAGTATCATCTGTGATCTTGGGTCTACTGGCAGCCAGGCCAAGAGCATTCTTGTAAAAAATAATGTTCCCTTCATCCTCGACGAACTGCAATGTCTATCAGTGTCTCGCAAACGAGACCGAACATCTAATAATACCTTGCACTCGCTGAAAACTCGGTACACTTCTCTCCATCCGCCAGGAGCTCCGTTAAGAACGATGCCTGCTTGTTTCAAACGCTGACGAAGAGCATCAGAAGCTTCCCATCTACGCGAGGCGAGTCAGCGTTGCGGATAAAGGCAACGAGAGGGTCTTACGCATTATAATGCGGGATCTTGCTGGAAACGTGGTGCAAGACATGAGTCTCGGAGATACCATGAGTTGCGTGAGCCCCAATCCAAGCCATGACCTTGCCACAGTCACCCAAGAGACTACGATCAAGCGTAGCCAAAGCGCCACGAGGGAACGTGAACTCTGGCGCACGGTAGTGAGGGAGAATGGGATCGGTATGTTGCAGGAATGTGATCAGTACCAGCCAGTGGTTAACCCTGAGATGATTGATCAGTAAATGTGGTCTATACGTATATAGAGGCTCACCATAGGTAAGGGACGAGGTAGAGGCGGAAGACATCCCAGAAACCAAATGTGTAGATAGACCCAGAAACTCCAATCAACCAGAACAAAACTCCGATATCAGATATGATGATTGAGCCATATTGGTGAGGCGCGAACATGGCAGCATTCGGATTGAAGTCTGATTGGGCTCGATGCGGCAGTGCTCACAGCTAAAGAAGCGGCCACTTACGGTTGGTGCCGGCAGGGTATCGCTTTTGACCAGAAGCATTGCGAATCAGATATGCTGGCCAACCCCCAAGCTAAGAGAAGGATGAGTATACATAATAAAAAACCCTCCATTAGAAACGCACGCACGAGATAACCAGCAGCACCGAGAGTAGCGCCGATCGGAGAATCACCAAGAGCATCCCAGAGTTCGTTTTTGACCTTGTCGCTTACGCTCGAGCCATAGATGTTCTCGTGTGTATTATCAAAGGCAGGCAAACCGAGTTGGGAGCGAGTCTTGGGAACGAAGACTTGGTCTTGAGTCATATGAGCGGTGGATGCATGGTGCTTGGCATGTGTGATTCTCCACGAGTGATATGGAACGCCCAATCTGGAATTTCAAATACAGAACAGTCATGTAAATTACGTGATATTCTGAAAAGGAAAACAAAATCACGCACGCAGAGTGAAGCACCCAGCCCACGCTGTGGTTAATCAACTTTGAGTCGGAAAATGCTTGATGGCCACACTCATGTGCCACGACCCAGAGACCAGTGGCGAAAAGACCGGTCCAGAAACCGTACAAAGACCATAGTGAGACCCGCGCTACCGGGTAAAGAAGGGGATGAGGCAAATTGATGGCCTCCGGAGTAATGAAAGCGTCAAGGAATGTTGCGGCTTTGTAGATACCACCAATGACGATGCAGTCCCACGCGCTGCCACGAAAATTACGCGTCAGCGATGTAGCAGAGAAAGAGGTAGGTGGCATACACGTAGAGTGACGAACGAATGGCAGAACGTTTGAAGCAGTGCGCACTGTGTATCGCAATGAGGTTAGCTTGGCGCCGTTGAAGACTGGAGAGCAGCGGTGAACTTACGGAATCGCACTCAACATGTCTTTGATAGTGAGGTCGGGAATAATCACCTCGCTTTGCTTTCTAGTCGTCACGCCATCCTTTGATTTAACACTCATAGTGATCGTGGTCGACGTAAGAGAACTTCTAGTCTATACCAGCAGGTCCGAACAGAAAGGGGGGGGAAAAGGGCAGGTATCAGGGAGGAGAGGAAGAGCAATGAATTTTGGAGTGAGCCCATTTTATTGGGGGAAAAATACATGTTCCGGATTTGGCCGGGCGTACACGTGGCGTGTCCAATACATACTTTTATGGTTGCCTGATTAAAGTAGATCTTGGCACGGTACTTGTTTTTCAGTAAAGTTCTAGGCTAAGCCCAAGCTTCAAATAAGAGAACTAATAACCAGCAACCATGAAAATTGTCAAAGCAAACCGTGAAATTTTTGGGGCATTGATATTAGTGTATTTATCTCACGACTGTCGAGCCGAAATGAATCGAACCACAGCATGCATTTTTGAAGATCATACCGCAACGACAAGATTAGATGATGCTATGGAGGGGGTGGCGGTTACAAGCCGTGTCAAGATCTACTCAGTACTTGCAATCGTGCTGCTAGACCCTCTAGGAAACCAAAACCGTCCTTGGTAATCGTATGGGAACTGCACCTGTTCATCACAGCTCCAAAGTCTGCTACCATCTGAGCAAGCGCTTTATTGTCCGGTGCCTTTGCAACGTGTTGGTTCAACCTCGTAATCACGCACAATTTCTCCGAAGCATTGACTTGGACAGCCTGATCTAGATTGGAACTCCGGGCTCGCGATGTCCGCATCGGTTGCACGACCACTGCCGGGTCACCGAGTTGTTTGTACAAAGCGTCCAAGAAGTAGAAACCTTCTATAGTCAACCTTTTCGATGTTCCAGTCTCCTTGAGGACCATGGCGAATTCTGCTACAATCTTTGACAAAGCAGTGTTGTCTGTAGTATTCGACACTGCCACCTGTAGCTGCCGGAGCCGTCCTGATTTCTTGATGCGCACAGGCGTGCGTGGCAAGTTTTTTGGTTGCTCTGGAGTTCGGCGCCCTCCGGTGGAATCGTCAGTCAGATCAATGACGTCGCCCTCGTTTTTCGTATCATTTGGCTTTGCTGCCTGTGTACCCTGCGTGCGTGCGTTCGTCTGGTTAGCGAGGGCTGACCGGTGATTGAGCTGGAGCTTGGCGAGATCCTGGAGTACATCTTCCATTTCTGATTTGGTGCAAGCAGGTCGTTTGAGCCCTTTTTGTGAGACCGGTTTTGCCTAGAAATAATATTCTTTCATCTGAAACAAGATCGCATCTTATAATGAACCGTACCTGTTGGGGCGGCGGCCAGATAAACTTGTCAATGTCCGTAAACCCGTTCTCACGAGCGAGTTCTTGGAACTCGTTCATCCAGTGCTCATAATCAGGTCGCTCAGCGAATTTCAATCGTCGACAATACCTAAGGAATTCTTCAAACTCGGAGGGCATCCCACGGCAAAGATCCTCTGGACGAGCAGATTGTTTGGCACGCTTTATACGCATGTGCTGCTCGTCTGTTTTAGGTACGCCATTGCGAGTCCACGGAAGTCCGCCAGGGGTGAGAAGATGGATAAACATCAGTGCAGCGGCTTCAAGGTCGTCCCGACGAGACGGAACTGCAGCATAATTCATTCATGATATCAACCAGCAAAAGAGCCTGGGATACTGACCCTTGCCTTTACAGTGGACGCCGACTGATGTAAACCAATAATTCCCGAGAAAATCTCTCTTCTGCTTCGAGTCAGGAATGTGACGGCGAGTTAAGGGGTCGATATAGCGCTTGGAGAATCCGAAGTCGATCATGTAGATCAGAGTGTCGTTGGGTGCAGGACCAAGCGCACAGTTTCCAAGTTGAATATCGCGATGAAGGACTTCCCGTTGATGCATTGTCAGGAGCCGTGATATCTGCAATGAAACATGATCAATGGATTGAACCATGGGGATGTCCACTGAGGTCACAGTACCACTTGGTAAGCAATCGAGCAGACACTTCGCAAATCGAACGTCTTCTTGTCGTTGTTTCGGTAAATACTATCTAAGCTTGATCCAAGCAGACTGATGACAAGATAGTGCCATTTCCCTTGTACGCCAGAGGCGAATAGACTTGGCATGCCTTCTCCGCCTTGTAGCAATGAATAGAAATGTTCTTCATATCGGTTAGTGGGGCATTCGTGATTGACGTCTTGCACCTTGAGTGCAACCCAGTCTCCACTGTACACGTGGTTGGCGCTGAAGATCGAGCCTACATCGCTTTGGCTGAACAATGGAGCCGGGGAAGGACTACTAGCTTACCAGAATAACCAGATCCCAATCGCGAGTGCAGCCAGTAATTACCTAGGCGGCGAGGTATATCTTGAGAATTGTGGGTCATGGTGCCGGTCGTCGGCCGAAAGGTCCAAAGAATTCAATGTAACAGTCAGTAGGTGGGGGAAGTCGTCGGGTTCAACAGATATACGTCCTCGTGGAGACTGAAATACGGATGCGAGTGCGACGCGAGGTGAATTTGGCCAGAAAGTTGCAATGTTCAGCCTCAGCGCGTCAGTCACGTGAACACGGTAATATAGCTCGTTCTACAGACAAAATGGCTCAGTGAGACAAATACACAACAATCACTCATACACCTCCGATGGTCGACACACACGGTGAAAGAAAAACGTCACAGCAAATTTACAATTGCTTCGCTGATTTCTTTGCATATTCCTTCGACAGCTCGGAAGCCATCTTGAGTGCACGAGGCACATCATACTTGCCCATTACAACTTCCACGAGCTGTATTTTCTTTGCGAGGAAGAAATCGGGATCATCCAGTAGTTTTTCCAACCCGGGCTTGTCGCGAACAGTATAGGACTTGGACAACGTGCCATCGACATCCCCGAGGGTTGTGAGAAGTGACGCCCATTTCCTGATGTGATGTCGCGTGAACATCTCGAAACGTGATTCGAAGGATGTCATCACTAACCAGTTAACAATGTCATTATACTTTCTGTCTGCGAGTCAAAAAACTGGATCCCGGCTAAAAAAAGAAAACGTCACTCACCTATTCATGCCATGGAGGCTCCTCTCGATGTTGTAACCGCTATTGTTGATAAGGAAAACGATTGGGGTAAGCTTATGGTGGATCATAGTGGAGAGCTCCTGGACACCAAGTTGCCTGGAGATTGATTAGGACACAAGAAACATAAAAATGGTTGGACCTACATGCTGCCGTCGCCAATGAAGAGGATAACACGGCCGAGTTCTCTGTCACGGGCGGCAAGAGCTGCTCCTAGAGTGCTCCCTATAGGATCCCAAGGTCATCTCGTTACCTAAGCGTGTTTGTTCTAGCCCCTCACCGACAGTCCAGCCGATACTGCTATATAGCATCTGACTCGCGAATATGGATTGTTCAGGTAACGCAATATCTAAGATACCAAAACTCGAAGTTCCTATCACTGTACTAAGTTTGGTCCACTAAGCATGGATGCCAATCACGCACCTGTCTCCGCAACAATGACATCTTTCTTTTTAAAGAATTGGCTGACTCGAGGCCAGAAGTAAGCCTGCGAGATATCATTGCTATGTTCCACGGGGATTTCCAACTTGGGCCTAGGAACAGTAAGTTCGGTGGCCCGATGCTGGTATGCCCTCAAACGAGAGGTGAGCTTCGGGAGCAAAAGCTTCATCCCAATCCCTGGGAAGTGCGCGTGGCGCACGCAAGTGTGATCGGAATGCAACTGAAATCGAGTCAGACTCTCGTTGAGTTCAAGCACGAAAGTATGCACACCTCGATGACGTGAGTGGTTGGAATCCGATATGTGAACATCCCCGTGTTGAAATCCGATTTCAGTGCGCCAATAAAAAGGATCAACTTGGCCTTTTCTACGCTTTCTCTGATCACAGGGTCGCTAATAGATCCTATGTAAATCTTCGATGACCAAAGGTAAACAAGGGATCGGACAAAAATACAAAAACATACACCACCATATCGATCGTACTCCTCACTGACCGTGGTTTTGCCCATCGGTGTTGAGTATACGGGAAAACGTGTTGCAGTGACCAAGTCTTTCACTTCATCCTGCACGTCGTGCCGAGATACGCAAGCGTCGACAAGAATGACAAGGTTACTTTCAGCTTCATCAATGGCGTTGATGATCTCATTTAACACGAAACCTTCCGCTTCAGGCTCATTGGGAGGCGGTGCGCGGGATAGTGGGATCTTCAGTCGCTTGGCGGATACTTTTTCAGATACCATATCGGTCGGGACTCCCAGGTAAACTGGTCGAGCCTGGAGACAGGTGAACATTAATCCTCGACTCGACTCGATAAACCGCGAAACATACGCGAGTGATGCAGTCAGTGAGAATACGATCAATTTCTGCGACGGCCTGCACCTTGTCCATCAACGTTGCTTGGGATACGGTTACCTGTTCTGCGACCTTGGTGTAAACATTGAACCTATGGACTGAGGTGAGCAAAATTTCGTCTAGCTGCACTTGGTAGCACCTTGCGTCTCCCAGGGTGTGATGAAGCAAAGGTCTTGTTTTCTGCTGAATAGTGCTGGGGACCCCTACTATATGAAGCACTGGGACCATCTCGGAAAATGCTGGATCGGGCATGAGGATTGGACGTGGTAAAGATGGTGTCGCCTCACCACCCGCTATGCCATTGATGGCACTCAACTCTCCGACACCGAACCTTGAAGATACGGTTAGAAAGACTTGCAGGATGATGAGGGCCCTAAGTACGTTGTAACGACCACCCCTATGCTGTGTGGCTTGACTCTGGCATACCCATCGGCAGCGTACGCAGCATTCAGCTCGTTACTGCAGCATGCATGTCAACCGGTGGACCTCGATGTATGTGAGAACCTATACCAGTTTCCAATCCATTTGATTGTGGGATGATCCTCTACGTAATCCTTGATTATGAATCTGGGAATGAGACGACCAGGTTCAGCATACATTCTGCAAGCGCACCAGAAATGCTAAATTGCGTGTGAGCGTCACCATGAATGCGACTAAATGGAGTATACACACGCATGTTGAAGTCACCAGGGACTCCGAAGACGGCCTGAGAGGGGAAGGTTGTCAATACTCCGCGGTTCGGTGAAGAACGGGGTATACCGTGACTCCAAGCTGTTGCAACCTAGTCAAGAGGTAATCTGAGATAGTGATTTGCTCATCATCTTTGCTCCCGCCTGCAAGAGATTGCAGCTTTTCGCCAGGTCTAGCGATCTCTGATTGAGTGTCAGTCAGAGTTGGTTCCATGGTCTTGGTGTGAGGAGGATGGAGAGGGGCGAAGGACGGTGCGGTCTTTATAACTGGCTACGCTAGACAGGACAAATTCACTGGCTTGGACTTGGTCAGTGACGGATGTATGACGTCTACGAGAAATGGCTCGCCTATTTAAGCTAGCCCCTAAGTTTTCGCCCACTCCTCCTCGAGGATGCCCATGTACAACAGATCTTCCCAGCGTCCCTCTGCCCAGTTTGCCCGCCTTTTCGTTCCTTCCCCTTTCAAGACTATCAGCAAGTGGCAAGACAGACCCGCACCACTCACAACTTCTTGTAGACCGTTATCGCGACTGCATTGCCTTCGAGCACCGTCAACGATACTCGCTGGATACCCAGAGCTTTAAACGCGTATCCAATCATGGGCTCGGACACCTTCATACTGCATTGCCCCACAAACTCTCCCGTATCTTTCAGGATAATCGAGAACCATATTGTCGAGTCCTCTGCTTGCGCCTTTAAAAATTCCTTGTACTTTATTGCCAGTGGAAGAGGTACGACAGGCTTTGCTGTGATGAACCGCTGGACGCGAAAATTGTTGCGCATAAAATACAAGTGTTCGAGGACATCGTCGTGGAAGCCACGGAAGAGAAGACGATCAGAGGTAAACATGGTAGGCTGTCAATGCTTATAGCAGTGGTTTAAATCGGTGAACGTCGCCGCGCTCACCGTGCTCACTGGATGTGCCACTCTGTGGCATAGCGAGGCGCGAGGAAACCACAGAGCATGGTCTTCGGACGAGCGTAGGTAAGCAGGCACGCACCACTCCCTTCACTTCTCGTCGTCGCACCCACCCGCCACTCCCAGTCCTCAACATCCCGTTTCGGCTCCTCGCAGTTCTCCCCTCCTGCGTCCGCTAGCGCAATAGTGCATCCTGTCTGCAGCAAGTGGGTCCTGCGAGGCGGTCGGTCGCATCAGCATGGAAGGTATGTACATATTAATAGACCAAGCTATCGTAGGTAGCTGTAATCGAGAGTCCCAAAATCATTGTGGATAGTAGTTTATCCACTGAAAATGTGGTCAGTCAAATGCAGTGGATAAATCCATCCGGGCAATGTGCACTGGATCAAACACTGAAATTCACGACGTTTACTAGTCACAGTGAAATTAGATGTCCGTTTCAGCACGGCTACGTTTTCGTTGAGATTGACAGGTACGAGTGGAGAACTCATACAGTCGGGTGTTAGGTTAGGTGACAACACGAGGATAAGAGAAGCAATAAAATGCTGTATTTTTGAGATGCATGTATCATACCATATCATCGTAAAATGAACAATCATAGGCAACCATGGCAAGAGCATGCGGAGGACCGGGATATGCGGGGCATGTCCGGGGACAATACATTTATTCGTCGTCTTCCTCTTCACCCTCTTCTTCTTCTTCCTCGTCCTCATCCTCCTTTGCAGCTTCAACAACAGCTGTTGCGATTCGGTCCAAGTCGCGTTGACCGTCCTGGCTAATTCTCCGGCCACCATTATCGGTCTGCTCGAGGACACCGATCTTCTCCAGGGATTGGCAGATCTTGCGTTGGATGGAAGCGGAGGCGTTGGCGTGGTGTGAGGGACGGTTACCACGTCTGTTGCGGCCACCATGGAGTTTTGCAAGCTTGCCAATTCCGACGTCTTTGCGAAGGTAGATGTGCCGTGCGAGGGCAGCTACAGATCGGTGGTGACGTTGAGCGGGGGACATTTCCGCGTGTTGGAGATGGATTACCTGCACGAACGTAGTACCAGTCTGGGTCATAAGGTGCAAGCTCTTTGAAAGCGCCGGTTTTGACGAGGTCGACCCATGTTGGCACCTCGAGCTTGCCGGAGCGCTTGAGATGGGATGCGTATGCTACGATGAATGCTTCTGCGCTGATCAGGGCAAGCGTAAGGGTTAGTGAACAACGATTTTTGAAAGCGCACCTGATATCCCTTACGCCTGGCATGATGAAAAACGGCGGGGATGAGGTTGAGGAGAGATACGCGGAACGTCGAGCACAGTGGTGGCGTGTGTGTACAAGATAATTAGAGTTTGAGCTCAGCTACTGTCTGTGCAGTTTTCTGCTTAGTCAACGGCTTGTCCCATTGTCGAGAGCGAGCTTTACTCTTGACCGTCATTAAATTCGACCGTACATGTTTTCAATACTCAAAAGTGATGTTCATAATCGCAGTCCCCTCACGACCCAACATTAGACGATTTAAAGATATCCGAGACACCAGGAACGAAGAGATTGACGAGGCGAGCACAGTAGCGTAGCATGCAGACGCCCATACTTGAACGACCTTATGGGTACCTACCAAGAAGAGGGGACGAGGTGATGATAATCTCTTCCTCGTTGGAACGTCCAAGTTCGTACAGATGTTGTTGATGTCCTAGTGCTCGGCTACCCTGCATAATAATGCTCAGACTCAACTCAGACTGGCTATTTGGACCGAACTGAACCACCACCACCATTAACTGTGCAATGGACGACATCACGCCCTGTCCAGTGCCGTCCACATCAATACGTTCTCTTCCTCCAGAATTACTCATCGAGATATTCGTATCTTCGTCTCATTCAGGCGCCCCGTTGACACCTCTTATCATCTGTACAGTTTGTAAGCTCTGGAGGGACATCTGTATCGCCTCCCCCAGACCATGGCAGCTCATCATCGTCGGCAAGCCCTGGCGCCGCATCTCCTCCATCAAAGTTCAGGCCGAGCTGTGGATCGCTCGCTCAGATCCCCTCCCCTTCCGCGTCGATGTCGAACTTGCCGACTTTGATCGCCTCCTCCCAATCATGTCTTGTTTTCTACCCTATTTATCTCGCTGGATGGATTGCAGAATATCATTTCAAGGCCGTACAACGCACACCACACTGTCCGATCTCACCTTGTCCGCCCCTCGCCGCGTCCTTCATCACCTTGATGTCCGCCTCAAGACTCCCTTCGACGCCGACGGAGGTGACGATGACAATATCTTCTTCTCTTGCGGAACAAGCACGTTCCGACACGTCTCCATGAAGATAACGGCTTCCGGTCTCCCCTCGTCAATCTTTATCAACCCACTTCACTTTACCTCTCTCGACATCTCAGAGTCCCTCGCCCACAACGTCCGTTCTCCCGAGCTGCTCAGCTTCCTTGCTCGCTGTCCTAATCTCGAACACTTTTACTTACATGGCCTCTCCTATGAGGAGGGGATCCTGGACACCTTGCCAATCGTCGTCATGCTCCCACGATTGCACACCCTCCTATTGGACCTCATCTGCATCCAGCGCAGTGTCCTCTCACATTTGCACCTCCCCGCCCTCAGAGAGCTCCATCTTCGAAACTTGAACATGGACGCGTTTCTGGATGGTTTCCACCCAGAAGAGTATGGCGACAGCGACGACGAAGCCCACGACTTCTCCCAGTCCCCCTGGAGTGACCACCACACCGGCATGGGTTTCCGGAAGTTCATTTTACGTTCGCAACCACCCCTCGAGATTCTGGACATGGATCTTTCGGACATGCGCACAAAGGATTTTAGATGGGTTTTCGACAGACTGCCATACTTGAAGCAGTTCTCCATCGTTGGATCTGACATGTCCAACAAGGTCGTGCAACTCTTCAAACCAGAACCCATGGAGACCGTCCCCGGGTCCGGCGATGGCCGTTGCCGGGTCCGTCTCCCACAGCTGACAACGCTCAAGCTCTTTGGATGTCAGCAGTTTTCGGGAGATGCTTTGGTAGAGGCGCTCAGCGCTCGGGTCGCGTACACTGATGCAGCCACGCCCAACGAGACGCTGACGAACGTCGTCGTGTCCGGATGCCACAACTTTACAGCCAGTCATGGAATTCAGCTTTCGTGGTACCTCCACGAACGTCTACATTTCTAGTAGGGCAGATTCCTCGCTCGGGGCATCACCTATTGTTATCCGTATCATCCTCATCGTTCGTCATCGGTATCATATTGTCTATGTAGCAGACTTGGACTTTCTCACGAGCTTCACTTCACATCCTTTTTTTTCCAGATTTATGTCCTTTAAAGACAATGTCGACTACTCGTGCATGGCAGTCCGAGTTCTGGGTTTGACATTTACACGGTATCGAAAAGGGCTGCTAGCCCAACAAGATCTGGCGTGCATCGTGTCATTATTGACCACCCAGATTCACCGGAAACGTGTCATTCAGGCCCTGTCGGTTTGCCGACTCTCGTAGGAGATGCCGTACGTCTGCAACGTGACGATGGTCACCCCACCAGATGCCGTCCTCACCGCGTTCGCCCCAGTGGAAAGTATGAAACGTGTCCACCTCGTAGCCTTCGGCCCATTTCTGCCTCACGAAGGACGCATTGAACGGAGGTTGGTAAATCCACCACTGTTGGCATCAAAACTCAGTCATCGATCGGGAAGAGAGAGGGGTGGGGGAGAGAGAGACGGGAAGGGAAGGGAAGGGAAGGGAAGGGAAGGGAAGGGAAGAGCAAATAATCACGCACATGGTCCACGAACTGGATCGATTCCCCGTGGGGAACGACGAGATGGACAGTCGTCGGCGTCGCAATCTCCAGAAAACAATCGGTCTCGAGGAATAGTGCTAATACGTTCATGAACGCCTTGCGATGCCGGCCCGGAATGTACACCGTATCCGCGGAGCCACCAATAAGCCTCGTCTGTCCGTTGTTGAGCTCAGCGAGGTGCACACGCATAGCCTCGGGAACCTTGCGAAAAGCGTTCATGCATACAGACACGCCCACATGAGGGTCGCTATCAGATAGAAAAATAGTCAATGGCGATAACCATGGGGTAATTGACGTGAGACTTACCCCCACCTAAAGTCGGAGAGGCAACTTATTCAGCCGTGCGATGATTCGACCTCTATTGGTGACTTACCACCAGTCAGGGCCCCAGCCCCTCCATGTTTCTGTGAGATTGATAGATGTATCGGGAGAGATCATCGCAGGAGGGGCATGTCGGCTGATGTTCAGGACGGGTTCTGTTAGGTCGCCAAGGGCGGGATTCGGAACGGGTTGTGCCCAAGGGGAATGGTACCAAAACAAGCTTTGATTGAATCTCTGGAGTCGAGGAATATTAAGGAGTGTATCGAAAGGCACCCAGAGATAACCATCATAGCAGCCGTGTTCATGCAAAGCTGTGTAGAGCATGTGGTGGGCCATCTTGGCCAATGATGTCGATGAGGACTTGCCTACTCCGGTAGATAACGGTATGTACTCACTCGCCCTGCCATCCTATAAGAAAAAGGGTCGCTGAGATCTTCTTCCGATTCAAACGAGTCAACAAGGACATCGTAGGAATGAGCAAACCCCTTATCCTCGCGGCTTGCAGGGCCGATATAAACGATCTAAGTATATCACTCATCGCGAGGATAGATCATACTGTTCTAAGTACTCACGTTCGGGAAATAATCCGCATATACTTCTCTATGAAAGTCCAGGTTGGCATCATACCTAGCGTGGCTAAAAAAAACGATGAGTAGGACGTTGTTGAAATGAGTATAATTAGTGATAGTCTGCGCATGAGTCAGAGTCGATGATTCCGGAGAACGGCAGTCGGAACGATTCCTCGATAGACCAGATAACTTTGTTTGTATGGAGGACAAGTCCGAGGAATTAGTCCCGGAGTTCTGGTATACGACCACGAGAATGTATCCCAATGCCACCAAATATATTAGCACAGCTGCAAAACATCGACGAGCCTGTGGTCCAGACATTCAACAACAAAATTCCGGTATTTCGGAATGAGAGGCTTACTGAAATCAAGAGATCATGCTGAGTTTGCTGTTCGTCTGTGTGTTTCCAGCTCAGAACAAATACGCCAGATCCAAGGATGGCGATCAGACATCCAAGAAATGCGGAATACGGGGCTTCGAGGAACTTCCACGTGTCAACGGTAATTAGAAAGGTCGACACCAGGGAAATAAGAATCCCCTGAGTGATCGCACCATATTCTGCGAGGCATAAGATCGTAGTAGCATCAATGAATGGCCAGTCACTCACGCTGTATAATAAATATTGCTACGATGTCTTTTGCCGCCTCAATTAAAGGCAATGCTTGTAGTGTGGCTGCGAAACGATTGATGTATGAATGCGAGATATCGTGTGATGGATGCAATATAAACAATAAAAAATGTACGAGGCACGATTGCACGAATATTGCCGTGCTGATGAGATGAACGGCTGGCGAGTGATGAAGCTCATAAATCTAGTTACCCATGATATTAGACAGATTGCAAATGGTAGTGAATTACGAACCAGGTCAACGAGAGATATCCATATTGAGTTGCAAAGACCGAACGCAAACAAAAGACTGTAGGGTGGGAGGACCGAACCAACAAGGGCCTCCTTTCGAATGTTGATCGACAACTTAGCCGACACTGCGCAGTCAGGCTTCTATGGTTGGCTCACCCTAGTAATGAAGAACCCTGCAAACTGACGTCAGAGTAAGCTTGGCATTCTAAAGCGACATCTATTTGGGGCACCACGAACTTGGAGGACAGTCGCATGCCAGAAAGAGCAAGGGAAAAATTTCCAGGAATTAATTCGCAGAATGGAAAGGATGCCCAGAACTGTCACAGGGAAAGCAAGGCACAGAGTAAAAGGGTCGACGAACTCTCGAGTCCTGAGATCCTATGGGAACAGATACATTCTTAGTCAATGCATCCGTTAAATAGGAGCCAGCTTTAGCCGAGTGCACGTACGATATGAGCACGGAGAGCGTAGACCAGAGCGACGACGAGAATAGATAGGGGCAGTCGCACGCTCCCGAGGGATGAAGTGACTATATTTGATCGAGGATATTGTTCTCGGCAATTAGAGCAACTCCTGGAGATGGGAAATCCTTGTCCGTGCGGTACGTTACGCGTTGGGAGGTGTGATTCAGAGGAACCACCAGTTGCGACGGCGATAGCCGAAAAGGAGTGTATGTCTCGGAATTGCCGGCAGACAAGCCATATGGACAGGGAAAGTATGGACTTGACGAGGTCGTTTGCAGCGAAGTCAAGGCTGTCTTGGTGAACTTGAGGCTGTCTCTCTTGATTGCATCGTATAGTCTCTGCCAGTAAACACAGCACCAGGAAGGTGACCTGCAATCGCAATTCGAGCGCCTCACCCTGTAAGGGAGAATTTACACCCACCATCAATGCTGCCCTTGGACATGAGAAGACACGGCGACATGTTTTCAAAGGAGCAAGAACGACACCGGACATTGGCAGATACGAACACGCTAGGCTTCAAGTTGGTTACCCTCGGGGCAAACCACAACAAAAAGTCTGTAAAAAAAACTGAATGGAGTCAGAGGAGCCACCGCGTATAATGTCAATGTGTTACATTAGATGACGTCACAATCCCGGTTCACAGATACAATTCCAACGTAGATCGTCGTTCTCTCTCATACACGTACTTAGTGCACTTGTGTACCATTCACCCTGTTGGCCTCGTTGACACCATTAGCAGTCTTGAGCCCATTGAGCCTGACGTCCTTGACACCGTTTGTCACATATCCTTCCGCATTCCGTGCCACAAACTCTCTGCGCGCTCGCACACCTTCCCGCAAGCTGTCAAGGGCTGGAACAGTCATCTCCCAGGACAAGCACGCATCAGTTACGGACTGTCCAAACTTCAGTCCAGCTGGTCCGTTGGAAGGAATGTCTTGTCGTCCCTCGACAAGGTTGGACTCTATCATGACACCCATGATAGATATGGACGTGTTCCCGGAAGACAGTTGTTGCACCTCCGGGAGCACGGAGAGTAAGCCGGAGGAAGCAAAAAGGACAGGTATCTGCTCACGATGTCTTCGACAACTTCCACTTGTTTTCGGTGCTGCTTTTGACTGTTTCCATGGCTACAGTCAATCTGCTCGCGGTATAAATATTGGATCATGCCTTCGGGGAATTCCAAGGAGCCTTACCATAATCTTGCAAGGCAGTCCAGCCTTGCCGAGCTTTTCGTGGCAATCTCGCACGTATTCTGCAGCATAGTTGGGTCCCTTTGACCCTCCTCGAAGAATAACGTGAACATCGGGGTTCCCCTACTCGATTTGAGCACGACTGGGGGATAAAAAGGGAAAGACTCGCCTCCGTTTCTATTATACTACTCAGGCCCTCTTTCCCGACACTGAGGAACACATGACCACTCCGAGCGGCTCTGCAGGCATCAATCGCGATCCCTACCGAGCCATCTGTGGAGTTTTTGAAACCGGTTGGCATGGAGAGCGCCGAAGTCAGCTCTCGATGAACTTGCGATTCAGTCGTTCGGGCACCAATTGCCCCCCAAGAGACCAGATCTGCCGTATATTGAGGTGAAATGGTGTCTAAAAACTCGCAGCCAGCTGGCAATCCCAGCTTGGCAATGTCCAGGAGCAATCTGCGGGCCATGCGCAATCCCTTGTTGATATGGAAACTCGAGTTCATGTCCCTGACCGTGTATAGCATATGAGAAAAGAGTACTGAATGCTTATTTAAACATGGCGTACGGGTCATTTATGAGGCCTTTCCAGCCCAGCGTTGTCCGTGGTTTTTCAAAGTAAACACGCATGACAATGTGGAGGTCATCCTTGGCACTGTCCGCGTACTGCTTGAGCAGCTTTGCATACTCGATTGCAGCATCGACGTTGTGAACAGAACATGGGCTATAGGAATCGCATGAGTGACGCGACTGATTAAACTGCGTGGAAGGTGTCCTACCCGACCACAACCATCAAACGGTCATCGTCTCCTCGGAGTATGTTCTCGGTTGCGCGACGTCCCTCTAGGACGGTGTTCGCGGAGAGGAAAGTCCTGAATCAATGTCGTGGTGCATTAGCGAGCAAAAGCGGGGTGAACATCTTCACTGACAACGGCAGGTCCTCCTGCAGAATCTGAGGAGGGATCAAGGGTCGTGTCGCCTTGACACGACGGTTTTCGAGTCGTTGAAGAGCATCTTTGTAAGGGAGAGCCATAGTGAGGTCCACTGCAAAAAGACGGTAGATGAATCGATCTGTTGAAGACGAAACAATCAACCGGCGGAGTATATTGGGGACCTACTTTCTGCTGCAGAGGGCTATATAGGTCTTTTCAGGAAGTGGCGTCGTCGACGGGGTCAGTACCAGATGTTGGGATATCCCCCTTCAGGGATGGAGATGACTTGAGAAAAAAACAGTCGCGACGACCCGTCTGTCAAGTTTCCGATGAGTACCGAGTCATTATCATGAATCTGCTTCCACGCCACGATTGGCAAAGCGAGCACGTGCTTTTGAGTGCAACAAACCTTTTTCTCGTTTTTCTTTCTGTCACTCCACTCTCAGTCCAGCATGGATTTCTCACAACTCAACGCTGCGGAACAGGCTCACATGACAAAGGTCATTGAAAAGAAACAGGTACGAGAAGATACCGCTCTCAAGACCCCCCTCATTAGCACGTTTAGATGCAAGACTTCCTGCGTCTCTACTCCGGCCTCGTGGAGAGATGTTTCAATTCATGTTGTAATGACTTCACCAGCAAGGCGCTCTCCTCCAAAGAGGTTCCGCCTTCGTCTCCCCATCCCATCATCCAAACTAACGCCATTTATAGGAGCAGTGTGTCCTTAACTGCTCAGACAAGTTCCTAAAGCACTCCGAACGTGTTGGCCAACGCTTCGCGGAACTGAATGCTGGTATGCTCTGTTATGAACATTCGGTCCGCCCTGCTAATAATATTCCCTCAGAGGCAATGAGCCCGCCAAAACCTTGAACTAACCCATCAATCTCTGCACTGCATCTCCATAGCACGAGAACTCAGATCCGACGGTAGCTGAGTTGATCCTGTAGCATGGTAAGACCCCCATGAACCATGCGCTCACGTGAGAACGCGTATAGATGTTAGAGTAATCTCGCGCTTCTTGCTGGCCCTAATATCATATGGTTCATATTTTACTCACGAGAAGGCTGCAAGTCTTGTCAACAAATCTTAAGGATGCCGTCTACCATGCTGCACTAGACTCTCGAGGAGACCTCCTGCAAGCCAGTATACAGTACGTGCGAGTTCCTGAACGCGTTTGCCAGTGCCTTTGAGATAATCCAAATCCAGGTGATGTTACCGAAATCCTCACTGACTTCTTGGTACCATTTGGCTATCAGGGGAAAGGTGTCTTTCTCTGAACAGATCAGGATCTTGACTTCGTCACATTCGTTCGGTTGCGTGTGTGGTTGCACATCCTCCTGTAAAGTCAATTTGATGAGATCTTGTTTCTCATCACCTCAATTGTCATGCTTGGTGGGAACGGATAAAACCCTATCCCAGGCCTCGCCTCCGCTCTCGAAGGGCTGTAACGTGGGTCATGGATAATCGAAATGGACATCTACCTCGAGTCGGGAGGTGCCATCAAAGCGTGCCCATTTTCTCATGCTTCGTCTCCCATGGTATTTTTTTGTTTCCAAGTTTCACCGTGTTCCTACCCGATGTCAAGCAGCCCAGTGTGTGGTTCAGTGGAGCGAGCCGTCTACCAGGTGTGATGGTGAAAGTGAAACCACTGCCTTTTCTCCCGCCGATACGGCGGGTCTGTTGCCTCCGTTGTGATAAGTGACCCGCTCGGCTTTTCTATGGCGATTAATCGGTGGATTAATTCAGTTGGTCAAGCTTGTAAGTTCACGAGTCTATCATTCCAGGTTTGGTTGCATGTTGCCATCGCCAACCCCTTTTAGGCCCGGGTCAAAGTCTCACCGCCAACTACCCCTCGGATATCTGACCTACACAGTCCAGCATGTTCGCACTTTAGCGCCAAATTCGCGCCCTATTTCGCCACTCTTTTATTTGTCGGTGATGTCGGTGTGAGAATGTAACATATGCAACTGTTACCCAAATATAGGGTCCCAGTCCGAACCCTTGTCACCGTTCTCCCAGTGACCACTCGCCAGTCAGGTTCCTAACACGAACATCTCTGAACTCGCCTTCTAAGAATGGCTCCTCAACACCCGCTCATCGATAAGCCCGCACCGTCCTTCAGTATACCGGATTCCAACGGCACAGTGTTTAAGTTCCCCCCTGAGCAGGAGGGTCAGCGCGTTGAGAAGCCAATCGCGTTGTTCTTCTATCCCGAGTCCGGTAAGCTGTGCTCCATGAGCGCGCAGCGAGATCTCATGTATTTCTGATGCACAGGTACCTACGGTTGCACCCGTGAGGCCTGCCAATTCCGCGATGCCCTAGTTGGTGTGTGCTGTCTCGCCCGAGAAACCGCCCTGCACAGGACACCCATGTCTACTCACCGTCCCCTATAATAGAAAAGGAAATATACAAGCATTCCGATGTTCTGGTCGTCGGTGTCAGTTCCGATCCAGTGGAGAAGCAGAAAGCATTCGTCGAGAAGCACAAGCTCCCTGTGAGTTTTTCCTGAAACGCAAGTCGCGGTGGGATGACGCTCATTGGTTCATGTAGTATCCCGTCTTGAGCGATACAGACCAAACTGCACACAAGGCATACCAAATTGGACGGGGATTGTTAGGACTGGTTGACGCTCGCACCACGTTCGTCATTGACCACAAGGGGATCATCAAGTGAGGTGTCATTTCAGCCCTTTTAGATCTACACACGTTCAACCCACTTGCTAGGGGTGTACTGAGCGCCACAATGAATTTCAGCGCTCATGTGAAGTTCGTCACTCAGGAGCTCGAGAAAATGCAGATTCCTGATGATGATGCCGGGGGTGATCGGGAGAGCGCGACACCTCCTGTAGATCCCTCCGAATCTGCGGAGAGGGATGAGCTGGGTCGGGCTGCACAAGCGGTTGGCGCTTGACGGAGTCTCCTTCGACGAGAAATTTTCGTGTCGACCTTTTAAATTATCGTTCATAGGAAGTTCATCGAAGCCCTGTATTATCCGCGTTTCTCCGTTGTCAGATCGCCATCCTGTAAGCAACACACAGATGTGACTCGTTATTGTATGGACCACGGCTTGTCGATGTTTTGTAGCTTCAAACTATGACATGTCTTGTGAATAAGTATCGGATAAATAATGGTTGTCTGCAAACAGAACAGTTCGATTCAACCTGCTAGCACAGCATATACCAAGAATCTTTGATTGGGGCAACATCCAGTGAACGAAAGATAGCAAAGTATACGTCGCCTGTTCCCCGAATCGCTGTGATGGCTTGGGTTCACCTTGAACATCTTCTAAACTAGATCACTGCTTTACTTGCGTGAGGGATTGCGAATTTTTTTTGAAAGGTGCACGTCGTCCCAATTACGAAACCAAAGTCCATACGACAGATTGAGGCTTAATGGCGAAAACTCAACCGTCGTCTGGAAGGGACCAGACTCACACTTGGTGGTCGCGTTCGAGTTGGTGGGGTACCCGCTTGAAAAGGAGATATACGGGTCCATGTCGGCGTCGCAGCTCATCTCCGTGATCGTTTGATCACGACGAGCTCGGCGGACGCGCAGGTAGTCAATTGGTTACCGATGACTGGGAAGCGGTACGTCAGTGTACCGTTCACGGAGTCACCTTGACACAAGAGACCCTCGATGGCGTGGGTAAGGGGGGAACGCAGCATCCACTTCCACCACTCTAATGAAAGGAAAGATTGTAGGGCTCGGTACTATGATCCATCGATACGACCGAGATAGGCCATGCCAAAAGAGAACGACACGTGCAAGGTACATGGATGCAATGATCTCCGTGGTAGAGATCGCCGCAACAGCCGACGCAGTAAAAAGACGCAAAGAGCCAGGACGAGAAGATTCGAAGGCCAAGAATTCTTTTGAGAGCTGTGGTCGGAGGGCGGGGGTCCGAACTGTATCGGAGAGGAGCGACCCTGGAGAACCACAAATTATTGTTCGAGGGTCACGTAGCCACCTTGGTTCTTTCAAAGTGCCAGCCACGTCCGAAGCCTCTTCCGCACATACGGAAGCCCAAGGAAGCTGCTGAAGCGCTGAAGAGTGGTCCCGCCAGCAGTGTGAAACCTCTGGAGAGCAAGGGTCATCAAAATCTTACCCTTTACGACTGGCTAAGAGTCAAGCCTACCATCAAAACAGATGTCTAGCCATGGTGCCGTGAAATGCTGCGCCATTTCCTAATTAGCTTTCACTTCTATCCTCGTGGGGATATTTTTCTAGGGAGCTCCTGCCGGTAGAAAGTTCCAGCCTCAGATGCTCGGCTAAACGGCCTTCGATGTCTTGAATTTGAAGGACAGCCAAAGTACGTTTCACGAGATTTCAGATGGAATCTGGAAAACGAGTAAGGACGCACTCGGACCTCGAGACGGTTTCGGGTTTTGATAAACATGCCGAGGTTTGCGTCGGGACTCACTATTCAGAGGTTTTCTCGTTCAGAAAACATATTCAGGACCAAGGAACCCGGTAACTCTTCGTGGCATTCATAACCTCCAGCCAGTGTTGATTATCCTCGTGGTTCGAGTGCATTGAAAAGTTTCGGTACTTATGGACGGCTTGGATAGTGTAAGGATCGCGTAACGCAACAACGTATCGAAAACCAAGAGAGAGGCTGTGCGGCGGCCCACTTTACAACCATTCACGTGACCGCGTAGCTGCCTCGTGTCGGTTCGAATCGCAGAACCGTGAACACAAAGAAAATTAGCTTGTTTTTCGCCTTCATTGTCGCCGTCGTCGTCGTAGTCAACGCTCGCGACGTGTCTTTTGTTGTCGTACCGCCTTCTATCACTCTGTTTCATTTATCTTTTATTTCGTTTCATCTTCTTATCCGCGTAAGTCAAGTTCAATCCCCCAGGTCATGATCCCTTCCACACTTTCCCGAACGGTATCGCCGTCAAATGGCGACCATCGTATCTCACCACCCCGCACACCCCCAACTACCGCTCTCGACGCGCCCAAGAACAACCGCCAACCGTCTACTTCTCCATCAGACGACTCTTCTATCATTGAGCTCTCATTCGACTATGAGCTCGATTCCGCTGGTAACTATGTCCGCATCTCCAAAGGTTCATCTCGCTCCAATCAATCGAGCCCACCCACCCCTCACGACACCCTGCTTGATGGTCCTCTTGCACATAAGCCACCGCCATCGCCTCCCGGAACATCAGCTCATATCCCTTCACACGCCCATATCAAACCACCATCACCGATATCATTCAACTCCCCGGATCATCCCCGCCGCAACTCACTCTCCCGCTCTGAGACATATCCTTCACAACACAATACACTTCATGACCAGCTCCAACACCGTCAACAGTCCCTGGCCACTACAAGTTCCACACGATCCTTCCACCGTGCTACGTCCGGTCCAGCCGCACTGACGCCGGCCGCGCAATCTGCCCTTCGAGCCCCTACCTCTAACGGCCTGCGTGGAACTGGTCGCAAACTCGGTCGGCCACAACGCATACCACTTGATGATCAGCGAGATTCCCAGCAAGCTGACGAACGAGATGATTTCATGCTTCGCGTACGCGGGGATTGGGACATGCATGTTCAAGAAGAAAAGGAGAACTTGATTACTTCTTCAGATGGCACCGACGGTGTGTCGTCCGATGGCGGCGCAGTAAGGCGAACATCCCCCAGACTGGTTAGTCGATCTGCCTCCTTGAACCAAGTCGATGGGCGCGCAATCTCTGGGCTACCCACGCGCGCCTACGTTTCTTCTTTGTCGGGTACCAATGGCTTGTCACGCCCCCCACTGCAGCCTGGGCGGCAGATTATGCCGGGACCTAGCCGGGCGGGTCGTGTGTTGATGGGCGCAAAATATGGTGTCGGTGGTGGCGGATTTGATAAAATCAACGAACATGAAGGAAGCGAGAGTGAATTTGCTTATGACTACGCAGGCGAGGAAACTGATACGGGTTTGTGATTGTCTTGAAATGAAGGTATGAGATATGCTAAATATGCCCGCTTATAGGTGGGGAAGAGCCACAGCCCGTAAATGGCCTACTTCGACATCGGAACTACGCTCCCCCTGTTACACAACCGAGTAGCACTCGTCCACGGCGATCCGCAAGCCTGAGCGACGCCTCTGGCGGTATGTTCCGAACCACCTCTTAAACTCTGTATCTCAGACCCACTGCTAGCTGAAGAGAGATATTCTCCTGGGGGGCAATCAAATCTGCCGAATACTCAGAATCAGTATTCTTCGCGACCGGGATCAAGCCAAGGCTTGAAGTCTGCACGTGTACGGCGAGCGCCGACAGAGCAAGAAGGTTCGGCTAGCTAACGGTCAAATTTACATTCGACTCACGAATCATTTGATATGTAGAATACGTCGCCGAGTATCCTCGGAGGCAGATGGCAGATGCTGCCCCCGACGCCCTCGCTCAACAACCTCGCCAGTCGCCCTCCCCGACGCACATGTCGCAAGCACATCTTCGCTCGCAGGTTCACACCCACAGTCGACGCGACTCCGACACCGTCCGTACGCTCGCCCTTGACCCAGCCCCCTCTGGATCTCCAACTGCCGTCGAACACCTCCCAGTACGCTTGTCGCCGAAAGGCAGGGCTCTAGCGTCGTTACAGCAGCAGCAGACGCCGTTTCCTGTCATCCAGCTACAGCCCTCGCAAGTTCAATCACAAACACAGGGACAAGTATACCATCGACGTAGCCCGACTGCTCCAGAACCCCCAACGACAAGTGGCACGCTTGCGCCTCCGCCCGGTACCGGAGTTCAGAAGAATGGTAAGACTTGGGCAGCTGGTGAGGAGCCTGTGGAGAGTGAGTCGGAGGCAAAAGCTATACAGCGGGAACGAATGAGACCGGCACCACCACCCCCTGCGCCAGCTGCCCCAGTCGCCGCCCCGGTACGGAACCACAACATTGTGGTAAACAAGAAAGTATACGCGCGTCTCGATCTCCTCGGTAAGGGCGGCTCCTCCCGAGTTTACCGCGTGATGAACGCGGCAAACGAAATCTACGCCATCAAACGTGTCTCCCTCGATAAAGCCGACTCAGAAACCATTAGTGGGTACATGAACGAAATTGGCTTACTCAAGCGACTCGAAGGGAACAACCGAATTATTCAGTTGTTTGACTCGGAGGTTAAAGCTGGGCCAGCTGGTGGCAAAGGTCATCTTATGTTGGTGATGGAGTGCGGGGAAATCGATCTGGCGAAATTGTTGCAAGAGCAACAAAAGGAACCATTGAACATGGTGTGGGTATCATATTACTGGCAACAGGTACGCTCAAGCCTGCATCTCTTCATCTGCTGGTTGTGACCGAAGCCGAACTGCAGATGTTGCAAGCGGTGCATGTCATACACGAAGAGAAAATCGTGCACTCGGATTTGAAGCCAGCTAACTTCGTGCTCGTGCGGGGGCAATTGAAGTTGATTGACTTCGGAATTGCCAATGCTATTGCGAACGATACTACTAACATTCAACGAGATCATCAGGTATCGAGTTCTTAATATATGTTAACGCGCATCGCTGAGTAGTCTCCAGATTGGGACGGTCAACTACATGTCCCCTGAAGCCATTGAATTGCCAGATGGTATGCGGCGTCTGAAAGTTGGACGACCCAGCGATGTTTGGTCCCTGGGCTGCATCTTGTACCAAATGGTCTACGGCCAACCACCTTTCCAGCACCTATCGGTCTATCAGAAGATGAAAGCCATTCCAGACCTTGCCCATGAGATCGAATTCCCGGAGTTCAGCATTCCCAGCGTAGTCAATAAGAACGGAGAACGCAAGAAGCTCGATCATCTGAAACGACCTGTCAGAGCCGACGTGATTCGCGGGATGAGGAGTTGTTTGGCGAGGAACCCAAAGGAAAGAGCTACGATACCCGAACTTCTCGAACAGGAATGGTTAGCGTTGCGGGAACGTGAGTGTGTGATTGGTTTGAGCGCCACTTGGTTTCACTAATGTTCTTGACAGCGGAACTTCCCCCAGCAAGGGCGTTGCTAGCGAGCGACGAGACTATTATAAATCCCTACTACATGAAGCAGTTGCTCGAGTATGGTATCAAGCTTGGGCAACAAGCACAAGCTGGTGACATTGACCCAGCATATCTTATGAAGGAAGCCGAGGTCGGTACTCGTCCTCTTTTTACGCAACGGGTCCTCTGATTCCATGCCGTTCTTGTCTGCAGCGGCTCGTCGCAGAGCTAAAGGCTCTCGAATCGTGATGAAATTGTTTCAGCACTCAAAACCATTCTCTTTCGGAATTAATTTGCAAGCAATGTATTCGTCAGCGCAGCCAAGCGTATCCATTCCAACATTTGCACTGTACGCGGCGAAGCCACCAAAGCAATTCACACCATGTATGTTAGCCTACGAATAACTATGCGTTCCACGCATGTACTGTCCTTACTAGAACCCTACCCTTTTCTGAACCTTTGGTCTCGCTATCGCATGCATCCCTGGTTGTTTTCGCTCTCTTAGCTGTGTTCTGCATCCGGCCTCGTTTATCATTTGCAAAACTCGCTACGATTTTGCCTACTCTTCGTCACGTCAATTTTCCGCCTTTGAAGGGGTGTTCGTGGCAGGCATATGACTTAAATGTAGACACATGGTCGATTTACTTAATGTTGAATAGTGGAGATGTTGATCTTATCTGTCATGACCGTGTATGGTATTCACACAACACAACGTTATCCCTGCCCTGTTCCACCATTGCTGAGCGCTGAAACGACGACCCCCCAAGTGAAATAATGGCGCACTTGCCTCCGGACGTCTATCTCACAAACACCTTTATGCACTCGGGAAACGTCAGCCCGTCGACGCCCAAACTGCAACTTCAATTGTCCATCCCGATCCCCACCAGAGATTCAATATATTACTATTCCGATGGAAACACGGTGTTGCTCGTCGAAAATACTTTGTTCAAGGTCACTTCTTCCCCCCCTTGTTTTAATCCAATCCCAAGCATACTCCCAGGTGCACCGCTCAGCCTTGACAAAGGAGAGGTCGACGTTTGAGAGCATGTTCTCGCTAGACTCGGACCTGCGCTCTAGCACCTCCAACAGCAATTCGAGCGTGACAGTTGGACCCGAGGGCGAAAGCGACGACAACCCGATTAGACTTCAAGGAGATACTGCAGACGAATTCCGGTCCCTTTTGTGGGCGTTGTACGCGCTGTACGTACATTTCCTGCAGAGTGGGTCGTTGGGCGGTGTCATAACCTCTCTATATCCATTACAGGCCACATGAATTGGAGGGTGCAATGACGACCAAGGCGATCAGCCTAAAGTTGTTCAACCTTGCGCGTATCACTCATAAATACGAATTCCGCGCCATCGAGAGCTGGGCCCTGGACAAACTCAAGACGATTTACATCCGTCCCACGCATTCTCACATTGATGATGCAGACGGGCCGAATCTGGTGCAACTCACCGAGCTCGCATCGCTTTGCGAGCAACGCGATCTTCTCGAAGCCGCCACGGTCCGGTGGAAGCGTCTGATTGCTTCCGGCAAGGACGTTGCTTTAGCGATCGGGATGGCAGAGCGGCTCAATCTGCGTTCGCTACTCGGGTCGGCATATCATGCCATGTTACTGCAGGGACGCGAGGTCTGGGATGCGGACCAACAGTTGGCTCGCACGCATCGCATACGTTTATTGTCTGGGCACTATGCTCTCGGCCGTCTCTGCGAGCGTCTCCCGAATGAACCCCCGACGCTGCAGCACCACCCACGCTGTACGGGAAGTGCCCAAGTACGATGCAACCAGGCATGGGCTGGTCTTTGGCGGTCGACATTGGATATGGGGAGGCACGGGCTGCCGTTGCAGTACCCGGACGTCATTGGAAAGACGATGCTCGCGGAAAGCACTCTGAAGGCGTTTATAGAGCGCGAGATACCCGTTCACGGTTTGCTAGATGCGATGCCGTGGTGCAAAGAAAGTGCCTTGGTGGCGACTTCTGGAAAGCTGAAAGAGATGCAGGAGTCTTTGGCTGACTATTTCACAGACGTGGCATGATTGACTGTTACACAGTATGCAGGATTTGCGATGCGCCTCTTGTCCTTTTTTTTTTTCCGGTTCTCGACTCGCATTGCCTGTATCGTATACATGCTATCCTGTAATCATACATTTAGTAGGGTAGTTTGGGGCCTGGGTATCTCTGAATTCAAGTGACTGGTTTAGGTTATTGCTCGAGGATAGAAATCCTCTCTATCCACTCGTCTCGCAGGATGCCCATGAACAAGACATCTTCCCACTGATTGTTCGACCAGACGCACGCCCGCTTTCGCCCTTCGATTACGAACCCCCTGTACATCCGAATTGACCATCATCCACCAATCAAATCGAGCCAACCCGTGTTACTCACGTCTTGTCATACACCGCGACCGCCCGCACATTGCTTGCAAACACGGACAACGACAACCGCTGCAAACCAATCCATCGGAACGCATAGTCGACGACAAACGCCGTCACCTCAGTTCCATACCCGCGATTCCAAAACCGAGGTCCGAGACAGATCCCATACGTCCCGTCCCGATTCTTGCGCTCGTGCACGTGGAGCACGACCTGGCCCATAAACTCGCCCGTGTCTCGACGTCGGACGATGGCGCTGAACACGGCGCTCTCCATCTGTGCGCGGAGGCGTTTTTTGAGGTGGGGACTGCTGCTGCTGCGGGGCGTGAGCTCGTCTGTCGTCATGAGGGGTTGGACGAGGGGATCGTTCCAGAGGTGTATCAGGTCGTCGAGGTCCGCTTCGGTGTATGGGCAGAGCAGTAGACGGGCGGTGGCGAACATGGCACGGCTGGGTGCTAGTCTTGTGAACGGGTGTTTTTTGCCTGCGGGTCCGAGACTCCGAGTCGCACTCTTAAGGGATAGGTGGATGGCTGCGCCCGCGGTCGTGACGCGTCTCGGCGCATTGTCGCTCTCTTCGCCGGCCGCAGCGGTGGGTAGGTCCAAGTACTTGCTGGAAGGTGCCAACGTTCACACAATGTTCGGTGGCAGTTGCATTGCCTGCTGGAATCAAGTATAACACGATTCACATTTCTAGCCATGGTACCATGGTAAGTACAGACGTGATGTCAATAAAGAACGGGAATGTAAAACGAGGAACAGCCGGTATGAAACTCGTATCTGTGAGCCGGAGAAGTACATGGTGTTGATCCGAGAACACCAAGGCTGTACTACCACGGGTCAAAGAGATACTTAGGCTGTAACGGCTTTCTCGGGAACATCGTGTTCCGCTTGAATTCCGCCCGTTTTTCCAGAGGGTAAATTGGAAACGGGGCCATGGTAGTGTCGATGCGCGCTCAACACATACCAGATCACCGAGCTCGCAATCACCCCCACAATAATTACTGCGGCATAGTTCATATTTGTCGCCTTGACAGGCAATTGTGTCGGCAGTGAAAACACCACGCAGACAAAGGATGTCCAGAGTGCGCACCACACATTGGCAAAGACTCCAAACCAACCATCGCCCATGTAGTATGGACCAGGTTTGAACTGGACTTCAGGGTGGGAATGGAAGATGCGTCGGAGGAGGATGGGGATCACGTAGGAGAGGTCTAGAGCCATGGCTGTCGTGGCGAAGACAGCGTTGGCAGCGACGGGACTGGCTAGGTCGAGTAGTCCGGGAAGAGCACTGATAAGGACCGTTAACCAGACGGCCCGCAGTGGGGTTTGGGTGGTGACGCTGATGTGTCCGAAGAATCCACCATCCGGCAGGGCACGGTCGCGACTCAACGCGTAAACAGAACGAGAGACTGCTTGTAGGGCTGTCTGTGCCACGAAAAAAGCGGTCATGCAGACAAAGACCCACAGAGCAAGGGAAAGAGGGAGTCCCAATCGCAAGACCATGATTGCAAGAAATGCAGACCCCGACGGGCCAGGAAGGTCGGTGAATGGTCCGGAGCAAAGAATGAGTGCGATGTTAAGGATCCAACCAGCGGCTGCAGTACCGATCGCCGCGATGAAGATGGCTGCTGGTGCCGCATATGCAGCACGACGGAGCTCCTCGGAAATATGGGCTGTGCAGTCGTATCCTGTCATGGTCCACTGAACACTCAACAGTCCGAGAAAAAAGCTGACACCGTTGTTCCAGCCCCCGGTTCCGTTGATAAGCCCATCGGCACCGAAGACATAGGTGGCAGGATGCATGTCGGATCGCGGAGTCAACGCGAGGAGTAGAATGATGATCAGGAAGGTTGCACCCAAATTGATAAACATAAACGAGCTGGTGAGATAGGCAAGCTGTCGAGTTTTGAGAGAATTTAGTATGCCGTGGACAACAAGCAGTCCTGCGGTCAATCCGACGACTTTTCCGGGTGTGATCACAAACGCTCCGTTGGACATAGATACGGCGGCGAGTATCATGTTGGCGAGCCCAAATTCGGTGGACGACAGTCCAACCACTTGACCAAGGAGGTTGAGCCAGCCAACGATCCACCCCACCTATAGATAAGAAAAGTTGGTCAATATTCAACGACCTTGGGCGAGAGAGAGAAGGAACTGACCGTTGCACGGTACCTTTTGGGGCACAACCGAGCAGAGGCACCGTAAAGCGCTCCACATGTTGGATACGCACTGACGATCTCAGAAATACTGCTTGCTAATGCGAGGCAATTCACCCCCCCTAAAAACCAGCACCAAGTGACGGATGCAGGGCCTCCGAGAAGCAAGGGCGTATTGAAAGTGCTGGCAATACTGGAGCACACACCCAAGATGCTAAAAGCAAAGCTTATCGTGGCGAGATTGGTGAACTCGCGGCGGAAGGAGGGGACATAGCCCAAAGCTCGTAGTTCCTTGTTGTCTTCATCGTCTCCGTCGCAGGTTGCAGCTTGATGTGCGTTCCGCTGGTGGTATCCGTCCGAGCCGTCGTGGAGAGACATAGGTGGACTTGAGATGGGCCGTTTGATCCATTCGAGTCTGATAGATAACAGACACTGAAACCCCCTTCATAATAAAAAAAAAGAATCAGTTGTGTGGGATGATGCCATCACGGGATTGCAGTCAACAAGTTGCCGGATATTTTGCACGATCTAGGTCGTTTCAGCTCGGATCGAGTTCGTTCAACTTCGCAGGACCTTGAAATAATGGCTAGAAAAGCTTGAGTTGTAGGGACAAGAGGAAGTGAGGAATGTATGTAAGTGCCGACACAGAT